>JASSUY010013902.1:0-10828 GCA_032466535.1 Forpus xanthops
TGTTGAACAAGATCGGTCCCAACACTGATCCCTGAGGGACACCACTCATTACTGGTCTCCAGCTGGACATTGAGCCAGAAAAAAATAAAGTAGAAAAGCAGTCCATAGCTATCAGTTATTTTTATCTCAGATAACCAAATAAGTTGGAACCTCTCTAACCTTCCTGGAGCACAAGCATTCCTACAGCTCTTTGAACCCTTCCTACTTCCACAAAATTCTTTTTGAAATGAGGCTACAGTTTTCCAACATCATGCTTTGTACTTGCACAGCAAGGTCACCTGCCTACCTTCATCTGCTGTTGATAGCATAGCTTAGGGTACCAGAAAATAGACTAAGATAGTTTATAGCCACAACTTTGCAAGGGGAATAGGTTTTCTACCGCTATGTTTTCTTCTGACACCATCCCTAAATCAAACTCTTTCTCTATGTGTTATGGATCCAGCAGAAATAAGCAATGGGCTTCATGCAGAAATTAACTGAGAGGTGCACTAGTTGGTGTTTGTCAGGTTAGTTAGCATGATGTTTTGATGATGCTGAGATCAGCCCCTGAGAAAGCAATACAGCCAGGTCACCTGGTAGTGCACTGCTGTAGCAAAATCTTCCTTTAGGAATCCGTGACTCAGTCACTTAACCTTGCTTCCTCTCAAGTGAAGAGAAAACCTCTCATTATCACCACTTGTACGAGTTGAAGCTGATGTAGCAGCAGCACATCTCCCCTGTAGATGTTGTGAGTGCTGTACAGAGTGACCTGGCCACACAGAGGTGTATCAAACTGCTGTGAGTGCAGAGCACACCTGGGAACAGGTGGAAGAAAGGATGAGAGGCAAATGCTGTCCCCAGGGTGCAGGTTTAGTGAAGCAGTGAATCCTCTGGTCCCCTGGCCCCAGCAATATTCCCAGTACAAGTGTTGTCGTTCACTTTCAAGTTTTGTGTCTGTCACCTTTGCACTTAGATGAAATGTCTCTTAGTCAACCTCAGTGGTTCCTTGTGAGTCAGTGCTGAAGAACTCCTGGGATCAAAGGGAGGAGAGGGGAAGCAGAAAATGACATCTGGACTTCCTCTCTCTTTATTTTTCTGTTCAATTTCTTTATACTCCTGTACTTTCTTGTGCTCACAGTGCCCTTCATTTCACTTGCCAGTTGGATATTTTCCTTCCCCACTGCCTGACATGAATTTAGACTGTTGGCCTCCAGTGTAGAAACAAAATTAACTGCTCAAAATTCTAGGAAATATCTTGGAGCTCCTGGGACCATAGAAAATATCCTTTTCCAAAGCAGTGCTTTTGGTGAGACCCTCAGTCCTCCACTAAGATTAGTAAATGCTTTCAAGTCTGGATTCAGAGCTCACTGTCAGACGTAATTAAATTTGACTCTCAGCTAAATTCTCTCCATGGATCTGGAGATAAAGAAATGTTAACATAAAAATTAAGTATTGTGATTCCTCATCCTTTACGCCTTCTGTAAAATAGTAGAAAGAGCCCAGCCTGTTCTGTACAGTTTCATAAGACTCAAGTAAGAACACAGCATTGACTTTCTTGTTTTGAGCACATATTTCAGGGGCTTTCAGGTCTTTTTAATGTTGAAGTTACCGATAAATGCTACACCCATATGTAAAAGGCATATACAGGCCTCAGCATTGAGCCTGAAGTTAATCTAGAATATCGAGTGTCTACTCTCTATTGTGCTGCTGTTGCTACATCAGACAAGGGCAGGGGACCAAGGAGACTCCTTTCCTGGCTTAAAATAATTGCAGAATGTTCTTATTTGCCAAGAATTATTTCTTGTGAGTGCTACTGAGCATGCTGCATAGTTGCCTTCCTTTGTAGCTACACTGCTGATGCACTAGAAGGAGCAATGGAAATTTGAAGGAGTTGATTTTACCTTGACTTCCTTTCCTACACCGCACAGCTTCAAAGTTAAGGTTTTGATTTCCTAAGGAAACTTGGAGACTGAAAATACACCTAGCTTATTTATAAAATGAAAGAGAGAAGCAGTCTGTTTCCGTCTTGAATCAAATAGGGCCAGTTTATAAACACTTGAATATCTGACTGGAATTTCACCATCTTCATTTTTTCAGTAGGTTTTTATTCGTAAGTCTCCACACAGCTACAACAATGCTGACAGTTATTAACCACAGAAACACCATTCAGTGAATTTTACTTCCTTTTAGGACAAATGGCATGTTTATATTACTTTAAAAAAAACCAAACACATTTTTGGGGCTGAGTGCATTTCGGGATAAAACTAATGTCTAAGCATATTCTCACAGAAACCATAGATAGAACTTTAATGGTGTTTCTATATTTAGTGCTGTAATATGTTCATGTGACAACCAGCTCTATCACTATTCACAGAGTCACATATGTAACTGTGAATCCAGTACACCACACATTAAAATTTTATAGTAAGTTATTAAACTCATCATTCTGTCTTTGTGTTCCACTGCAGCAGTCACCCAGAAACACATGCAGCACAGTATGATCTGAGTAGGTCACCAGCCTTGCACGAACTACAAAGCACTAACTACAACAAGCAATGGAGTGTGGTGCTGAGATCCCCATGCAGGTGTTAGTGAGGCTCTTTCAAGCTGGGAGAACATGGCTATGGAATAGTAATGCAAATGCACAGCTTTGGGGCCCTGTTTCATTATGTTGTACTGAGTCATATTGCACAGCTGACTGCTTGAAGGGAGTTTCTAACACAGTGCTTCACTGCTTCATTGAGTCATGGTTGCACTGTGTATTGTGACTCAAAAAAGGCTGGGAGAGGACGTGGCATGGAATAAATATGTTTTTACCATGGGTATTACATGTACTTAATCTATATTTTCAATTAAAATCAGATTAAGACCTTACCATTCAATATTACTTGTATTTCCCAGTACATAGATTAGAATATGTGGAATCACCTGTGATTTCCATTCATGAAAATGTCTTTTGTCCTAGAAGGATAGAGTTCATCCCTCCTAACCTCAGTACTTCCAGTTTAGGAATCTGGTCTAGCCTAATCTAATCAAGTTTCTATGTTCTCCCTGTAGTCAAAGGCCAGTGATGAAGCCCATCAGAAGGCAAGAAATCTGAGATGCCTGCCTTGGGACAGGATGACTTGCCTTTGGGAGGATGCAGGATGACTGGATAAGACCAACTGCTTAAATTCAGAAATGCCATGGACCTGCTTGCATATTTAACCTACTATGATGTCAAGAGTCAACAATATCCAATACTCTATGACTGCAAGGTAAAAAAGAAGTGATATTGAGGCAAAATACAGCCAATAGGTAAAAGAGAAGTCAGGTGTAAAATTTGCAAATATTCCTTCATCTAAGTTATTTTAAGCGACTGCTGATTTCCAATGCCTAACGTGAAGGGGGGAAATATTAGATAAGCTAAAGTGCAGATTTTTGCTGTTTATAGTTCATCCTGATGGGCCACCAAAAGCCAAATTCCTCAAGAAAACACAACAAAAAAAGCCAAATTGCTCAAGAAAAAACAAAGATGCCCCAAAGTAGCATCTTTGCAACCATGATAGCAAGTAGGCATAAACACCAGATACACTTTGCTACTTGCTCAAATGTGGAACATTCTTATCATGCTGTCAGAGAAAAATCCACAAGTATGACAGGGTCCTTGACCACACCAGCAGGTTGAACTGCAATTGCTGCTCATTTTTCTTTCAGTAAGATAGCTCCTCACAGCTTCCTGGCAGGCAATCAAAACAGTGTGTAAATGATGCTTTAAGGGAGAGATCTGAGGTATCCAGGAACTTGTAGGGGAGAACTCATTTGTTCTTAAATGAGAAGTGAGAAGCCATCATCTGCTGATCCATAGAGCCACAATGCTTCTTTATATAGGGAAATTATATTTATATTGAGTCAGCCCTGGGACTTTGCAGGTATGGATAGCAAAAGACATACTGTATTTGACCCTATTTTTCATAGTCTTGTGTTTCATAAGACAAGTGTTTGTGGGATAATGTTTCTTACACTTAGTTTCAGCCTTCAGGCTGTTGGGTTGCTGTTACTCAGTTTGAGCCAAACAGTGCAAAACATTCTGTTGCCTAGATATCTTTTTCCCCTCTGAACATGAGCCAGATATAGCAGTAGGAGCTCTGCACTGGGAGTCAAAATGAATTCTCTTCAGTCATAAGTTCTGATGGCAATAGTTTGGGCTATTGCCCAAACTGATCCAGAGTTCCTCTGTATTTCCTCCCACAAGATACAAGCAATTTAGAATCCAGTAATACGTGTAAGCACTTCCAGTTATTTCTCCAGCAAAACTGTTTTTCAAGACTTATTTTCACTTCTTATAACCTGCCTTTTCGTACAGCTGTAGACATCTTGTGGGCATAGCAGGACAAAACTGAAGAAGTAAACAACAAAACCAACCAAAAAAAAAAAGCAACCACCAAAAAAACAAGGAAAAGGGAATATAAATGAGAGGAAAAATTTATATGTTTATAAAGTTTTCAACAAAAGTTGTTCAAAATTTTGTATTTAGACAAGCATCAGTCATTGCCATATTCAGCTTCATTATTTGTCTGCAGTTCTTCATTGCTAAGGCTTAGCTTATATCTGAGTCTGATCTCACTCGTGGGACTGCTTTGAAAATCATAGAATCATAGAATCATAGACTAGTTAGGGTTGGAAAGGACCTCAAGATCATCTAGTTCCAACCCCCCTGCCACAGGCAGGGACACCTCCCACTAAATCATGTCAACCCAAGGCTATGTCCAACCCGGCCTTGAACACTGCCAACAATGAAGCATTCACAAAATCATGAGTAACAGTTTAGAAGTGGGTTTCTTTCAAATTTCCTCTCCTTATTCTGTACATTCAATTTAATCTGAAAAACTCTTTAGTTGAAAGTGCTCTATAAAGCTCTCAATCAGAGTGTGTTGTGGTTTAACCTCAGCCAGCATCTAGGTACCACAAAGCTACTCTCTCCCCAAGACAGAGGGAAGAATCAGAAAAGTGAGAAAACATAAGCTGAGATAAAGACAGTTTAATGGGACAGAAAAGGAAGATACTAATAATGATCAAAGTGTTAGAATATACAAGCCAAATGATACACAGGGTGATTGCCCAACACTCACCAACTGATGCCTAGTCAGTTCCAGAGCAGCAACGCTCTGCTAACTTCCCCACCTTCTGTTTATGTGCTGAGCCTGACACCATATGGTATGGAATAATACTTTGGCCAGTTGGGGTCTGCTGTTCTGGCTGTGTCTCCTCTAAACTTATGTACCCCTTATCTTATTGCCAGCAGGCTGAAAAAGAAGCTGAAATGTCCTTGGCGTAGTGCAAGCACTACTTAGCAGCAACTAAAAACATCAGGGCATCAACATTATTCTCATAATAAATCCAAACCACAGCACCATCTTGGCTCCTTGGAAGAAAATTAACTCTATCCCCTCCAAAACCAGAATAGAGTGACTGGCATTATCTTTCTTAAGTGTAAGATTAAGTTTGAAACTCCCTCCCCTAAGTGTCATTGTTTCCCTTTTGAAAAAGAGCAGCAGCTGCACCTGTGGGAAATCCACCTTGCAAGTTGTCATAACACTTAGAAGCCTTGGCTGATGCAGTCCTGGATATGCAAACATAATGTAAAACTAGATTTCATTAGAACATCACCAGATCACATTGCCTCCGATTAGTATTTGAAGTGTGACAAGTTGGAAATTCCTTTCTTAAAAAAATTGAAAAACTATATAAAATAATAATAATGAAAAATTCCTCCCTCTCTGCTACCCTTCAATGGCTCAAGTGATTACTCTGTGGCTTCAGATATCAGCAACAGGACTTCAGCCCCGTTAAAAACTAGCCATTTATTGAAACAATTTTGCACATCATATTTTTTCTAGTGCCTCATACAAATGAAGTTCTCTCTCCATCACTGCTTTATTTCCTTAATAGCCTCTTATGATGGCTATGCCAATGAAATTAGTCAAGAACTTCAAAGCAGCTTTTGCTATTCTATTGAAAGACTCAAGAAATTTGGAGATCCTGTGATGTAGTAAAGAGTTCATGACTGAAACCAGCAATAAAAGAACAACAAACAAACACAGTTGAATTTCTGATAGACTGATTTTCATTTAATGTTTCTAATCTAAATACCCAAATTATACCCTGGTCCTTGACTATTCTCTATGCTAGCTAGGCAGTTACCTAAAGTTACAGTGTGTTAATCTCTTCTATAGCAAGCACAGGTCCCAAAGAGGCAGTTACCTAAACATAGAAAGATGAGTTTATGAAGAGGATAATACGCAACTCATACCTTCTTTGCCCAGATTTGGGACTCCAAGGACATGAGAGGAGGACCTAAGTACCAACTCATCAGATTAAGTGGATGTACTTACACTCTGTGTATTCCCTTATGCTATCCCTCTAATAAACTTCAACCATATTGGAGTCACTAATGGTTGATTCAGCTTCCACTGGAGCCAAGACGGACTGTTTGCATATTTGTTATAACTATACTATTTTGGCTATAGGAACAGCCTAGAAGGGATTTGCTGTACAGGCTGACTGTAATTATCTAGTGTGCAGCAGCAATTTTGCTCTGAAGAAAGGGATAATAGAGGGTTTGAAGCTCCTCAGGCTTTAGAGAAATAAATCTCCTTTGTAGAGAAAATACCTTCTGCAGTCACCTGTGATCTGGGAAGAAGCCTTCTGATTGTGTCAGAAGTGCTCAAATATATTGGTGAATTGTTTCATCACAGATGTATCTCTTGACCTTTGAAATTGTAAACAACTGAACCTTACAGTTAGGGAAGGCAGTACCACCTCACCTACAGCTGAGTGTTGTATAGCACATATCAGCTAAAAATATTTTTAGAACAAATTGGAACTGCAGTGAAAACCTGAATCTGACCAGAATCCTAATGCAATGGTAAACCTTACACAGACACCTGGTTCAAAGTGGTTCCTGGCTCAACTGTCAGATCAAAGAGTATCAGCTACCCCTGATAAAGTCAAATAAGCCCCTGGAATCCTGGATGCTTTGCAGATCCCAAACCTCTTAACACAAAAGGTTCACTTATCAACAGTTTCTTTTGGGAGTCCTGAAATTAACTGATGAAATTTCACAGTGTGTAAAAGAGGATGGCTTGGGAATTAACACTGCATTCCTTTTCCCCAGGCCAGTGTGCTACCCACCACAGGCTCATCTCCTATGTGCTCAGTGAAGTAAATTAAAGAGTAAATTGAATAGTTCTTCTTATTTCCCCAAGACTTTGTGAAACTACAGCTAGAATATACATAGACATATATAGCTAGAATGAGTATTATTTACCTGTGAAAGAACTGCTGTCTCTCTCTCTCTGTTACATTCGCATATGCTATTTCCTTCCTGATAACAAGACTGACCAGGGTGCTGATCAGCCATGTCATCGATATGAACAATGACAAATCCCTTTCACAGCTCAGAAGAACCTTACATAAATTTTCCCTGGACACTAGGGGAGGTTCTCCTCCTTTCCCTGTCACTCATGATGAATGCTCAGAAGCTGAATTAAACAGGGGCATTTGGCAATAGAAAAATAACTCTTAATATAAAAGTCGAGACTATGAAGTGTATTTAATTCCTTCATTTTCCTCCTTCCATTCTAATTAGGATTAAATATCTCTAGTAGATATTTTTGGGATTATTTTTGTTTTCTTAAACTATGTTTGATCTTATCTGTTTCAAATGATTCTAAACAGTACTAGAGAATTAACTACTGAAAATAAAATTGTTGGAAAATCCAGTAGAAAAACCCATGGCTCCCTTAAATCCCCCCACTGCCCCACCTGGAACATGCACATGTCAGAAATTTGTGCCAAAAAAACAATCCTAGCATCCATACCCTTTCCCACAAGAGTAGTTTTATTTGATTGTAAGAGAGTCCTGTTTCTGGTGCAAATGGCAGATGATAGTGACAAAAAGAAGCAGAAGCTCTCATCTTCTCAGGTGAAATCTTGGCTGGTCAGTACCTGTCCAGGTTTACTGGTTGCGTTCAGCACTCAGAACTAAGTGCATTGCCTTCCAATAACATCTAATGGTTTACAAATGCTACAGAACAAATAATAATTAAAAAGATGGAAAAAAAAAAAAAAAGAGGAAAAAGAAGAGCTCACCATGAAGGAGAACCAAGTCCAACCTCAACCCAAGGATCAGTTGTCTTACTTGCACAGCCATTCAGATGAGTCCTTTCTCCCTGCCTCTCTTAGGTCTTTTGTTCCTCTCCTAACACATTCTGCTTGGCCACTGGCGCTCTTCTCAGTATGTGGCTCCAGGGCACCATTTAAGACCAAAAACTTTGGGCCACAACCTTGCAGCAGCAAGCCACAGTATTGGATTCTAGCGACACACAGGACGAAGGCTAGAGAGGCTGTGGCACCGGCAGCCACAAGCTTGGCTCCACACAGCAAAGTACTAAGGCTACAGTGAAACAGATGTGTTGAGCTGCATGAAAGGAAATGAATAAGGAAAAGTTAGGAAGAAACGGTATGTGTTTGCATAAGAAGAATTTTATTATAAGCCTGTGGGAGTACCACTTCATTTTAGTTGGGTGTACAGCTGAGTGTAACTGTCACATGCTGACAGCTCCTTGGATTAGCTCTAAGGGCAAGCTCTAGGATATAGGTGATATTAAAGGCTCCTAAAGTTTAATATTAATCTGCCACAAGTACAAAAAAGGTCAGCAGTAGGAATTGCTGCATCTTGTAAGGAAGTTTGGGGCTGTGCCCCAGACCAGCCCTGTATGCTGTATGCAACGTCCCTTCCAAAACACAGGAGACCCCATTTACCCTGGTCAGCTAAGACATGCACATCCTGTCCTGTCTGACAGGGGTACATATCCGGTGAGCAGGACTCAATGAAGTGGTTGAAGTTATATTGAGGCAGGTGCTGCTGGTGGATTTCAGTGGGATGAATGTCAGAGGCAGTTGGAATAGTGATGAATGTAAAGCAACAAAGGTACAGACAACTCTTAATTTCTCTCAAAGGCAGAGAGGGGTCCAAAGATGTTTGAGATATCTTCCCACTTGAGGGTATATAATTTTTTATACAATCTGATAATATATTTTTATGCAAGATGCTAAACCAAATAGATAAATGAGTCAACGTGAGAAGTTCTGTGTTTATCTAGATTTATCATTTCAATAAGCAAGATAAACTTTTCAAAACACATTGTCTAGCATTTGTCATGATGACTGATGATGCTTCTGTTGATTTTGTAATAAATTTTGCATTTAAAAAGCATTTAATAATGTTTTGTGCCAACTCTGGGGCTATATATTAACCTACCCAGCTACAGCTAGTCTTCGGGCAGCTACAGCCCCAATGTCTAGACTCTGAAGGTCACTCATATGACTGAGTTATTTCTAACACATGTCCCCTCATTTGTGGACAAAATGGATCTACTAGGAGGATGTGAAGTTTAGGTTGGTCCAAGTCTTTCTGTGAGAAGCATCTTAGAACAAAGAACAAAAAGGGAGAGAAGAGTCAGTGTTTGTCCTTCTAGGTAAAGAGCAGAATGCTTTTTAATTGATAAAACTTCCATTACAAGAATACTCAGTACATATTAGCACTGTTGGATGTTACTTTTATGTGGTAAGATTTTGCTCCTTGACAACCAACCACACCATCTACTTCACCACCCAGTAAGGTGTGACATTAAAACTGTTCATAGCTGCAGAAGTCCATTTTGAGAATATTGCACAAGACTCAAGAGGTAGAGACTGAGAAATGAAGAGGAGATTTTGAGACAGTGAAAGAAAGTGTCTGAATTAGGAGATACTAGAACATGTAAAACATTAGTAACAATTACAATTTATACAGCAGAGCTGGATTTCATTGGGCATTCTATTAATTGTAAATTAACCAGTTAAATGGTAATTCAGATGATGCACTGCCTGAAAAAAAAACAATACTCCTAAACCTAACCCAATACAACTACATAACAAGTTTTTGGTTGCTCACTAAAGCTGAAAGCTGAAGCTCTGGAAAGCCCAAACAAGAAGCTTTTTGATCTCTCAACACGTGTTCACTGCAGATGTTTGTTTGTGATATGGTCCCAGAAAAAAAACCCTCATTAACCTAAATGGTAACAGAAGAGGTCTGTTTGGAAGCTTCTGGCATGTTGGCTGTTGTCCTCAGTTCCGAATATCTGCCTGGTACTACTTCAAAATATCAAAGTTATTCCATCATCAGCACAAAATGTCTGTTTTGATGTTGAGCTCTGTTATTCCTAGGTCCTCCTAGCCAATGAGGGAATCACAAACAAGACATCTGCTGTAGAAATCAAAAACACACCTGGAGAAAAGCAACTTGCCAACAGGCTGCTGAATAGAGGAGCTGCTGAATGAATACTCTCAAGAAATATCTGCCATCAAGACATGGTCCCCCAGAGGCACATCCTTGCTACAGCTATTTATATCCTGTGCTTCTGCAGACCAGATGTAGGAAAGCTAAATCAGTTTGACTTGAAGCTCTCTTTTAGTCTAATATCACACTTTCCTTACTTTAATGGCAAAGAAGTTAGTAATCATGTGTTAGGACTACTTTAATCCATTATTCTCAGTATATTTTAACAGAAGTGTGAAGCCTGACCAATTTGGTGCCCTTCTATGATGGGGCTATGGAACTGATGGACAGGGATAGAGCAGTTGATGTCATCTACCTAGAATTGTGCAAAGAATTTGGCACTGTCATACATGACATCCTTGTCTCTAAGTTGGAGAGACATAAGTTTGATAGGTGAACCACTTGGTGAATAAAGAACTGGCTGGATGGCCACATGCAAAGAGTTGTGCTCAATGGCTCAATGTCCAGCTGGAGACCAGTAATGAG
>JASSUY010013903.1:0-15488 GCA_032466535.1 Forpus xanthops
GTGAATGCTCCATCACTGGTGGTGTTCAAGACCGGGTTGGACATAGCCTTGGGTGGCATGGTTTAGTGGGAGGTGTCCCTGCCCATAGCAGGAGGGTTGGAACTGGGTGAGCTTAAGGTCCTTTCCAACTATTCTATGATTCTATGATTCTATGACTTTCATCACAAGGAGAAAATCTTATTTGTTTCTTGTTTTGGACAAAGCGTTGTGGTTGTTACGTGCAGTTATTTCTCATGCCTACCTAGAGTCAGTCCATCTGGGTGGTGGCAGGGCACACATCCTGACAAATTTGGGTTTGCAGGTGGTGTTATCTTTTCCATGGACTGTGCTGTCCTGATCCTTGCTGAGAATAGGACCTGGTGGTGGTGCTTGTGATGGGCTCCAGGAACTGGTCTTCATTGCCTCACATCCTCTACCTGCCTCACATCCCCTGTCTCCTCCAAGGGCATGTAGTTGTAAGATAAGGGATAATGGTTTTAAAGTGAAACAGGCAAGATTTAGAGATCGAAGGTGGAAATTCTTCAATGTGAGGGTGCTGAGGCACTGGCACAGGGTGCCCAGAGAAGCTGTGTCTGTCCCATCCCTGGCAGTGTTGAAGGCCAGGTTGGACACGGGCTTGGAGTGAGCTGCTCTATGGAAGGTGTCCCTGCCTGTGACAGGGGTTGGAACTGGATGAGCTTTAAGGTCATTTTTAACCCAAACCATTCTGTGTTTCTACGATTAATGATGCCAGATAGGCTGCAGATGGAAAAGGCTGAAGCAGAAACTTTTGACACCAAGCCCAAATCTGTGACAACATGACACCAGGTTATCCCTCCAAAGCCTCACCACATTTAGTCCCACATGCACAGGACAGCCATCATGTCCCATGGTGTCCAAGGAAAAGAGCAGTTTGTGCCTTGTTTTGCTGTGCCACTAAGAACAACAGGGTTCATGCCTGGAGCCATGGGATGCAGCAACGTGTACCAGGATGTGCAACACATGGGTAAATGCACTCATGTCTTCCTGGCAGTGCAGGTGGCTGCTAATTTGAACAGTATCCACCACTTGAATGAAAGCAGCAGGGGTGAGGAACAGGGATTTGTCATTTCTAGGAGGTGGCTTTGAGTCCATGCCAGCTCGGTGGGGTTGGAAGCAGCTCTTCTCATCCAAAGCAGCAGCTGCAGTGCCAGTCCCAGCCAGAACCTCCTCTGTCCATGGGGGTGCTTGCAATGAACAGTGGAAAATAGGGTTGGGAGAAGTCTGAGAGCTTCTCTAGCCCATCTTGCTGTGGGCAGGACCAAGTCTATGTGCATCTCCCCTTAGAGGAACTACTTCAGCCCGTTCATCAAACTGCCAGGCTCCCCAAACTGGTTTCTTTACCCTTATGGCTTGAAGGTTTCTCTAATGTCTACAGCCAGCCTCCTCGCTGTTACACACTGATTACCCACACCAGACATGGAGAAAGGTTTATTCTCTTCCCTTTTTCTCTTCCAAATATGAAGATAATAACCCTGTTTCCCCTCCATCTTCCTTAAACAGCCATGGTTCCTCCTGCCTTGCTGTATAAATTCAAGTGGTCCCCCTTGAGGGCTGTCCTCTTCATCTGGCCTCCTGAAGTGTCCCACTCATGGCCTCAGCAGTACCATCAGAGCGTGGGCTGTGCCACATGCTCACAAGCTCACGTGCCTGCTATCCCTCATAGCAGGGGGGCTGCATCTCCTCCAGCAGCCCAGCACTATTGACTTTAGCACATGGTGTTCACCACTCCCCTTACCTCAGTCCTGCAGTGCCACTGAGTCCCTGCTCCCCTTGTCTGCCTCTGTGCACTCAATTACTGTCGCCTGAGAGTATTTACCTTCCCTAAGTTCAGTCCTGTTCCCTTTTTCTGAGCCATTTCTTCCATTCATCCAGCTAATTCTGTGTTCCAAGCTCTGCTCTCCAGCGGGCTCACCGCCTTCCCTGACTTAACAAGCTTCTTTATTTATCCTGATCATTCAGGGTAATTATAACCAAGGCTACGAAGGGCTTGCACGTGGTTTTGCCCCAGCATGCAGTACCCTGATGGATGCTGCAAAAGCTCAGGTTGCTTTGGAGTAACTCGACTCAGTGCTCTGAGAATTAGGCCTTGAATTCACATAGGTAGCAGATGGGAGGTAGCTCTTGGAGGTTGCTCATCTACATGCTTCCCCTGCATCTTTTTATGGGAAAGACTTTTCCTCTCATCACCAGCATCCTCAGCCATCCTATGGCATCGAGGACTCCATCCTGGATGGATGAATCCCCTATGACCAGAACGTGCCAGGCAGTGGACAAGCATGACAGGATGCTTTTGAGGCAGTTGACTGTATCCTTGTCAGAGAATTCCTCTTTGCACTTGGTCCTGCAAAGCAATGGAGAGTTTTCCTCAACAAGGTGCCAAACCCCCTTTGAAGCGTCAATCAAATCATTTAGCTTTGATTTTACTTTTAAGCTCTCCCTGCCTTTTCTATCCCAAGAGCTGGGTTTTCTGCTGACAGACAGCTTGGCGTGGGAATTCTGAGGCCGTGCAACACAAAGCGATGCAGGGACCTGCTCAGGATTTTGGTTTCTGCAAATGGGGTCATCCTGCCCCCGGTATAACCTTGTTACCGTAGGCTGCTGTTAACTGCATTGGACCAGCACAGACACGAGTGCGTGGTCCTGGGGGCGTTTCTTAGCAGAGGATGGAGTTTAGTGGATGTTTTGGCACCAATGCTGTAAGATGAGCCAAGCAAAGCTTCCACATGGCACAGCATCCCTATGTCCTTGGATGTTTCTGTTTTCAGTATCTTGTTCTCTTTGTGCCTAAGGTTTTGCTGGACTTAACGTTTCTATCACTGTCCTCTCCAAGATATATTTAATCTGCTCTCTTCACATCTTGTAGCAGGGATTCTACTTTTACTTAGGTGGTAGATGCCTCTGCATTTAAATGACAATGGGTTTTATCTGGGGCTGACAGCTGGGAAGTGCTAGGTGGCTTCATCTTTATAACTACCTCTGTCTGTCTTTTCTGGGTGTTCATGCACATACACACGTGTGGCTGTGCGTTAAGCTGGAGAGGAAGCAAGCAGTGATGCAAGCAACAGCTGGATCCAGTATGTGACGAGTCAGGAGGACTTGTTTGTCTTTAAAGGTCTTTTTATGTGCATCTCAGAGCTCTTCATGGGTGCAGCAGTACAGGGATGAATAACCCTGGAAATCCTTGGCCTCTTTGGGAGAAACGGAGGTTTGCTAAATATTGGGTCTGCCTGGATAAACTTGTCTTCTGCCTGGGGATTGTGTGTCTTGGCAGAGTTCCCCAGGGACTGGGATGGGAGGAATCTTAAGAGGAGGATACCTTCAGGTTAAACTTTACTGCCGGCAAGGCAGAACAGCACTGGAGATGGCTGAACCAGTGATGTATTTGCTGTAGCAATCCTCTATCCCTCTCACTGCTGTATCCCTTGTGCTCCCTGCTCCATTCCAACTGATTTTGATCCAAAAACGCCTGAGGAGCCTTCTATCACTTCAATTTTCCATCTTCAGGTACGTGTTCAGCATAGAGAGACTTGATCCCCGTGGCAGGCACAAGATGGGGAGGGAAGGATTGGGATGTGGGAATGAGGACTTTCAACATGAACCTGAGATCCCAGGAAAAGGGCTGTGTTGGAGTGAGGTTTGGAGAGGCCTCAGCTCGTAGTTTGTTTCCTTTTGCTTTTAATGTGTTTGCTCTCTAATGTGTGTTGACACAGTAAATACACGTTTGCACAAACATCCCAGCAGAGGGTTGCTTTGAAAGCCTCTTGCAGAGGATGGGAAATGTGCATGGCAGATGTTGAGAGGCGACCCACTGCCTGGTACACGTTGTGATGTTGGAAATGGTCCTCATCAGGAGGAACTCCATGGGACAACATGAGGCAGAGGTTGCTTTGAGAAGGATGGGGAGAGAAGTTCCCAAGAGGAACAAAGCTCCCCCAGATAAAGCACTTGTGTGAGAGGAAGCAGAGACTTGTAGGAAATGATGGACAGACCCAAAGCCTTGTGAGAGGTGCTGCCAAAGCTGCCTTCTAACTCAGCACAGTACAGCTTGGTCATAACCACTTTCTTCCAGGTTCCTTCATAGCTGATCAATCATAGAATCATAGAATGGTTTTGGTTGGAAAGAACCTTAAGATTATCCATTTCCAACCCCCTGCCATGGGCAGGGAGGCCTTTGCCCAAGGCACTGTCCAACCTGGCCTTGAACATTGCTAAAGACAAAGCATTTACCACTTCTCTGGGCAGCCTGTGCCAGTGCCTCAGCTTTTGCACCTAGAACTATTCTTACAGTTGCATGTGACATCTTATTTCCAACTGTACAGCATAGAAACCAAGGTCATAGGGGCCTTTAAATGGACTTAAGTATGTTAAAACTGAGCCCATCTTGATTCAAAGCCCAGTAAGCCCATGTGCTTTCACAAAGCAAATTCCAACAGTATGAAGCTTGCTACATCCTTTATCATATATAAATAAGACACAGCAGTAGGGGCCACAAGATGTTTATGATTAAACTTTAACACAAAGATGGTGGAGGTGATTTTGGCGAGTACTGAGTATATAACACAACATCTCTGGTTAAAGGCGTGAGCTCTACATAGGTGTGCCTGAGCCATCTGTGAGAACTCTTACCACTCCCAATTGATTAACAGACTCTTTTTACTTCTGTTGTGCTGCAAACTAACCGCCTTGCTATACTGCAGCAGCGTGATATAACTGTCAAGCCATGAATTCAGGGGAAGCTCTGAGCTTGAACAAGGCAGGTAGTGATAGGACAAGGTGTGATGGGCTCAGACTAAACCAGGGAAAGTTCAGGTTAGGTGTAAGGAAGAAGTTCTTTAATGTGAGAGTGCTGAAGCACTGAACAGGCTGCTCCAAGAAGTGATAAATGCTCCATCCCTGGCAGTGCTCAAAACCTGTTTGGACAGAGCCTTGGGTGACAGGGTCTAGTTGTGAGGTGTCCCTGCCCATGGCAGGGGGTCAGAACTGGATGATCTTAAGGCCCTTTCCAACCAAACCATTCTATGATTCTGTATATGCACGTAACAAGGATGGTGGTTGTAAAGCCTTTCTTTCCTACTGTGAGCTCTGCACTAATGCAAGCTCTGTTAGCTCTTTACCTGACAGTTGCCCAGTGGCCTGTTTTATGGTCATCTAAAAGAAGAGACATCTCTATGGCTGTTGCTTTTTATCTCTGCAGGAGTTGGTTCATAACTGTATAACAGCAGGGCATACCAAGGCAGGCAGGGATCAAAGCACAGTTTTCCAACCCTCTTGTAATATGTCGTGCAGAGCATACAAACGCCGCCCTCAAAATGAAGCATTTCTGTTATAAACCTTCCCCACACCTTTTCACACATGGGCAGCAAGGAAAGGGTGCATGGCCCATCTGTAAGAGATGCCAGACAGTCACTCAGGCTGAAATTTGTCTCATCTAATGTCGGTCATCAGCATTGAATGGAAATGAGTCGGCCGTTTACAGATAATGGAGAGAGACTGGCACCTTCAGAAAGCAATTCACTCCATCTGCCTGAGACACCTATTTAGGATGGCACAAATCGCCCTATGGTGAAAACCTGTCTCTTCCCATTGACTAAAGGGGAAAGCTGCCTGACTCATTAGGTGAGATGTCTAATTTTCAGGAAGACCATGTTAAACAAGATGAATCCCACATTTAGTGCAATGCCTGGAAGGCACACAGGTGACTGGTGACAGCAAGATGGTCTCTGGAGCCAGGCAGAGCAAAGGCTGCTTGGCTCTCATTCATTTGCTTTCAGGTTGGCCTTTGCAGCTGAAATATTCTGCTTTGAGCTGGGTTACTGGAAGTGATGCCTCTTTGGTGGCCTGGGAAGGAGATGGGAATACTGGTGTGGGAAACATGGGATCAGAAGTGTGTTTCCATGTTGCTCCATCCTCAGCACAGCTTCTTCCCTGTGCTGCTCACACTTGGCAAGGGAGGACGATTGCGCTGTTCCCATTTTAACAATGGGACACTTGAGGCACAAAGTGGGGTGAGTGACAGCAAAGGGCACTCAATGGACAGACCCCCTGCACTGCCTGATGCTCTGGTCACCAGGGATTGTGGCTGCTTGTACCAGGGACTCTGGGCTTGACACTGCTGCTTCCTAACCCAGGGGAAGCTGGAAAAGAGGAAAGGTTTTAACTCATGGGTGAGACATGGCAAAGCTCTTTGTTGCTGCTTAGGAGCACCCAACAAATGCACTAATGAGGTGGTAAAGGTTGTGTTTGGGGTTTGAATTGGCTGGTCCCAATCCCACTGAAGTCGCTTTGCTAATATCACCTAGAATTTGGCTTCAGACCTTCAGAAACACGGGGATTAGACCTAGATGATCTCAAGGTCTTTTCCAACCCTATTGTATGATTCTATGAACTAGCATTACCTGCCTTCAAAACCCAAAGTCCTGTGCCAGCATGCTGGGGGCTTGGAGCAAATCCTGGGCAGCAGCCTGTGGGATAAAGCCCTTTGGAAACCCTGTTGGGAGGACAGGGCAGGATGAGACCAATTCAAATCACCGCACCAGCTCTGGGCCAGCTCAGGGAGTTGGGATTCCTATAGGAAACCCACTCCTTATAGCTGCTGACACCCTGTGGCTATCGGGAAGAAATGCATGGGTTTTCACGCAAGGGTTGGGTAATTTGAGGATTGAAAAACGTTCTTCCAGGAAAAAGAGAAAAGTGACTGTTCTTGGAAGGAATAAACCCAAAAAGGAAACTAATCCCACAGATGCTTCCCAGCTGTGATTTTCGTGCTACCTCAGGGGCATCGGGCTGGCTGGCAGCCTACTTGCTTCCATTGACTCTCAAGGCCATGGGCTGAGGGCAAGAAGCTTTGAAAAGCTCCCAGTTTAGGGGATAGGTGGGAGAAGGCAGCTGCAAACAGATATAGGACATGGCCTCACCAAAATGACTTCTTTAACTCTTTCTCCTTCCTACTCAGTGTCCCTCCTCTCGTAGTTTATGTGCCACCAACTGCCAAGATGTTCCCACACAGAGTGTTTTTTCCCCCTCTGTATTTTCTTTCCCACCTGCCAAGAGATCTGTGTACAAACACAGGTTTCTCCCTCTCGCAAGCAGCTCTCTGGTCCTCCTCCAACATAGCTCAACAAAAGCAGAGAAAACAAAAAGATGAGGAAAAGGAGAGCAAAAACCACGCTCTGCTCAACACAGAGGGATGAGGGGAGTTGTTGGCACAAGACGGAATTGGCAGTGTAATAAGTTGTAGCCTTTGAAGATGAGAGAAGAAGCAGGCGATTGTCATAAAGAGAGCAGACACGTCCCTTTAAACAACAAAGCCTGCAAAGATAGCCTGGAGTCCCCAAAATAAAGGCTTCATACTGCCTGCTTCTGTCACTCCAGGACAGAAATAGTAGCCCAGTGGGAACCATAAGACATGATGAGAAGCACCAGTCTTCTAGGATGAATGCAGCCGCGTCCAGAAGGGTGCAGGCAGTGGGAGGAGGTTGGCTTCTGGCTCTGGTCTCCATCACCCCCATTGGTACCACTAAAGAGGCAATCCCTGCACTGAGGATGCGGTTCTTCCCTCCTGGTATGGAAATGAAGCACCTGAGCCAGTGCAGGATTGCTCCCCATGGCCCCTTTTGCAGCTTGTCCTTTGTCTTGCCCTGCTTTAACTGTCCCAAGGAGAGCTGGAGGGCTCAGGCTGAGCTCAGGGCTGTGAATGATGCCAGCATCCCAGGAGGTACCAATGTGGGGTTTTACGGCACATCCATCTCTGCATGATGGAGCAGTGCCTCCTGCATCCCTTATGGACATGCCCCACTCTTTGGGACAGCTGGTGACTCATTTTCATCACTGAAAACTGCCTGGAGAGTGCTAAAAACCAATGCTGCGGGCTGCATGGTGCAGGACCCTGTCAAAGAGAGGCAGGATGAGACCACCAGCTAGTGAAGGATGACCTTTCAGATGGGGATGAGGTTGGCATGGGGACAGTGGGTGGCAACGGGACAGCTACTGCACCTGCGCCATCTGCTGCACACATAGAGAAGTTTCGGCCACAAAAGGAGCATTTTGGTCAAGTAATTACTAAAACTAACTCTCAGACCATCCCCAGCCCTTTCTCCTTCCCTTTCATTTCCCACTGGATGTGCTGGCAGAGCCGCTCACTTCCTTTTATTTCACCACCTCCCATGGACCAAGAAGACTTTAGATGCAACTTGATAAAGGTTGATTAAGTAACTATTACAAACCCTTTTTTTTCTCCTCTTCTGTTCTAATAGGGAGATCTATAGGGAAAGAAAACAGGGGAGCTTCAGGCACTTGTAAATCTGTTCTCCTGAGGGCTCTGCAATGTATCCTCAAGAGAGTGTGACAGTCACCAAACCTGAGGTTACTGTGATTTGTTTCTTGAAACTGATCTAATTTAACCCAAGAAGACCCTGGAAACATGGAAATCTTTCCCTCAAAAAGAGATCAGGCTTTGGGAAAGAGTGAGCAAATAGGAATCCCAGTGAGGGCTCTGTTTTGAAGCAGATCCTCAGCAGCGCAGATGTTTCAAGCTGTTGTTTGGATGAAGATCATGTACCTCAGAATACACAGAGGTTATGTCTCCCTGACTTGGAAGTTTGCTAAATCACACCCCACACTTTGGGAATATGAAACACCAGAGCTACCCCACTCTGGCGGGACTTCAAGGAAAAGGAGTTGCTCCTGCTTTGGAGGCTTGAAGTCCTGTTTCTTTTCTTGCAGTCACCAGTCTGCATGAGTTCTCCTGGAATCCCTGCTGCTACTGGTGTGTAAATCTGAGGTAACTATTGAGTTACTCCAGCGCAAAGCTGGAGGTGATCACAGAAAGAAGCTGTCCATCTTCTGGATTCTTCTGTACATAGTGCAAGGTGTCCCTGCCCGTGTCAGTGGGGTTGGAAGTAGATGAGCTTTAAGATCCCTTTCAATTCTAACTATTCTATGATCTTAAGAGTAATCCTACTGAATCCTGAGCCATTGCTGCAATGAAAGAGGGGTTCAACTGTTGCATCCCTCATATAAGAGAGGGGGATGATGCAGGCACAATATGATGAACATCATTCAGTTACTGTGCCAGCACCTGTGTGTCTATGGAGTGGTGTCTTGGCTAGGAGCCTGCAAGGACAAAGCCAGGAGAGTCGTGTGAACTGCAGGGAAGAACAGCACAGATGAAAGCGGCTGTAATTATGCATCTCAATACCCTCCCTCCCAAGCAGCGCTTGGCAGGTATATCTGATCCCTGAGTCTTTTGTGTCCTGACTGGCACTTGCTGTATTGATGCTGAACTCCTGACCTTGCTTTGTCTCCAACCACAACCGTATGTCAGAACGGCTTTGGGTAGTGTTTCACTGCCCGGGTTACCTCGAAGTCCCAAAGGAAAGTGATCCCTTGGCTCCTGCAAGTGACGCTCTTGCTGTCTCTTCTCAGCCCATGAGAGATAAGTGGTGGCTATGGAGACATGAGATCATGCTCAGGTTATTCTTCCATCACATTTCCACCACCCAAAGGTGCTGTTCATCTTGATACATGCTCTTTGCCTTGCTTGACATGTTTAGGAGAACAGGGAAAGATCCTATTTAGACACCCTAGGGACATATGAGCATCATGAGCATCTCTAGGAAGCAGATCTGGCCTTCTTCCAAATTCTGCTATCCAAGAGCACAACTGCTGCAGTAGCGTTTGGGGTATGGTTTCTACTCTGTTAGTGACCACCCAGGAATGCTTGTCTTTTGTCCCCAGAAGTTTTCAGGCAGGACCCGTCTATTGGTCTCCACTTATATGTGGCTAGGTATAAGCCACTTGTGCATAGATAAATAGCAAGCCACAAAGCTGTAGAGGATGAAGGACTCCTGCAATTCCTTATGGAATGCTGCTCTTTAGAGCTCAGACATCTCAGTCTCTTACATTAGAAAAGTAGTAACCAGCTGTTTTGACTCAGACAGGGCATTACTCTGGTACTTATAGAAGTAAGTAAAGGGTCTGATGGAAGATATGGGGCACCAAGCAAGTTGGAGACCTGCAAGTTGGTCCTGTTGGAAGGACAGTGCCTATTCTTAGCTCTGTTCTGACTTCTCTGCTGCGCTGTGGTCCTTGTGCATCACTTGGCTCAGCCAAATCATCCCTAAAGATGCCGCATTAGAACTCTGTTTGTGCTCATCTTTCCTAAGCTCTACTTTCTGAATTTCCCTATATTTCACCTCAGTTCTATCTGGTGAGAGGTTTTGGGGCTGGTTCAACGCTATAAGATCATATTAGACTCATGAAAGCTCTTCTAACTCCTTTGGAGGGGCAATTTAAACTGCCAAGCAGCTTGATGTAGGGTCTGATTCCCAGCTCAGCAGCCGGGCCCCAACCTCCATGGCTCAGGCAGCCTTTTTCCTCTCCCAGCAGTCCCTTGCCTCTGTCTAAGTGGAATAATATGTCAGCACTCACCCACTAAATCCCTCTGACACTCTTAATTCTCTCTTGATCATGCCTTGTGCCTTGCCCTTTGTGCCATACAGCTCCTTTAGGACAGTTCCCAGCAGACCTCCTAATCCTTTTAAGTGCTCATGGAAGGCTCTGTTTCCTCCACGGGGTGGTCAGCTTCCCTTCCATAGACCTGGGCTGATTATCTGCAGTCTGGGGTGCGCGTGGCTGGGAGGAAATCACTTCCTGCCACTCTTAACTACTACATTGCCATCTTTTGCCTCTTTATACATGGAAGCTTTATACTGATGGTCCTGACGGGTGATTTACAAGTGTTAAAAATGTGCCTACTATGCTATTCTTTTTATATTCTTTCAAATTACTTTTGGATAATTCAATTAAGGGCTTTGAATATGCATTTGGCTAATTGTGATGAATGTACAAAGAACCCCTGTGAATAAGGGTCTGGAGATATGTGCTATTCTTATGCTATTGGAGCTCATACTTAGAATCACACAAATGTTTAGGTTGGAAAAGACCTTTAAGCTGTTCAAGTCCAGCCATTCCCTACCGCTGCCAAGGCCACCACTAACCCATGGTACTGACGGACTCGTCTCCACAGTGTGTGAACACTTGCAGGGACAGTGACTCCAGCACTGCCCTGGGCACCTTTGGGGAAGGAATTGTTCCTGAGCTCCATCTAAACCTGCCCTGGTGCAGCTTGAGGCCATTTCCTCTTGTTCCATCCCTTGTTCCTTGGGAGCATAGGCCAGGCCCTCCTGGCTCCATCCTCCTCTCAGGCAGTTGGAGGGAGAGATCAGGTCCCCCCTGAGCCTTCTCTTCTCCATCTGAACCCCCTCAGGTCCCTCACATCACTTCCACAATACATTTCATTTGGAGATTTCCAATGCCAATCAATTGTTACTCTCCCCAGACCTCTTTGGATGTGCCCCAATAATGCCATGGGTGTGAGTTCCTAAAAACTGCTGCTCTCCTCTGTGTCATTCTCTGAGCTGAGGAATGCACAGTGATGAATGCTACTTTGGTAGTATTTTTTAGGTCTATACTTCAGATCTCAAGAATACCCATTTAATATTCCCTGCAACTACAGAAGCTCTCCCCTAAAAATCACCCAATACAAAAGGGTTTCAGTGAAAGATGGGGAAACTGAGGCACTGACAGGACAGCTGGCATCTCTGAAGTCATATGGCCTTTTCGTAGCTTAGCTAAGGTTTGAGATTCCCATTTGTCTAAGTACCTTGCTCTAACCCTGGAGCCAAAGAAAAGGATGAAGAAGGACAGAGATCATTTGTTACCAGCACAGGCTGGAGTCAGAGACTGTATAAAGGAGGGTGCTGGGAAGGTGAACTGTTGGCATTCACTGCTCCAGGGCTCCATATCCAATGATCTCTGGTGTAATTCATTATAGGATCATAGAATCATGGAATGGTTTGGGTTGGAAAGGGCCTTAAGATCATCCAGTTCCAGCCCCTTCTTGGGTTGAGGAGATGGAGAGGAAGGAACTGAGATGGGATGTGTTTGATGTAGGCTTTTCTGCAGGAGTTTGGAGCCATGGCTCCCCTCTGTTAGGTAGCGACTAGGAGAGTGTTGTAGCTCAGTGCTGGAGTCTGCAGGAGAATACAGCCAAGTGTTGTTGAAGACCAACAAATGGGATGGATTTCAGTCAGTAATGAAGGATTGGTAGATGGGAGATGAGAGGAAGCCTTGGGAAGGCAAAGGCTTCAGTGAGACACAGCTGAGTACATATGGCACTTGCTGTGAGCACTGTTTCTCATTTGGGACTGACTTGGTTAGGAGTATCATACAATACTGCTGGTAAAGTGCAGAATATGATGGAGGAGTGCATGTGATGGAGAAGTAGATGCCTTATTCTTGGAAGTGCTTAAGGCAAGGTTGGATGGGCTTGGTGCAACCTGGTCTAATGGAAAGTGTCCCTGCCTGTGGCAGGAGTTGGAACTGGATGATCTTTAAGGTCCTTTCCAACCCAAACCATTCTATGATTCTATAGTCTATGACTGGTGAGAAAGGTGGTCTGTGCTGAAGCTGGCTTGCAGAGAGACATATCCCTTAGATGGACATCAGCAACAGGCAGAGGAACTGCTGGTGGATTGGCAGATGAGAGCAGCCTTCAGTGGAGCATGGGTCTAAGGGAGCTGAATGGAAGAGGCCTCCTCTGCTGTTTCAGCCCTGGATCAGTTTTCTGGCTGCTTGCATGAAAGGGGAATAAGGGCAAGTGTGGAGCTTTGTCCCCAGATGGCAATTCCCTTTTATCTGAGGTAATATTGGAAGATAAGCATTCACTCATTCTCTTCTTTTTTTTTGCTGTGGATAAACATAGATTATGAAGGTTAGAAAGGCTTCAAGAGGTGCTTCTTTTATCTGATACTAAGTTCTTTATAGGTCACTTTGGCACTGAGCAGCCCAAGAGCTGAAAGTGTCAGCAATTGAATTACAATAACCTTTGCAGTGCACAACTGTGTCAGTGGGGCTGAGACCCAGAGATACGTGGGACCTCATTATCACAGCCTTATTATTAGCCCACGGATGTCAACTGACAAAGGGACTGGAGAGGGGGTCTGGACTGGCTGATTTCCTTGGAGAGCTTCTCTTTCAGGTTCCTCTTTCCCTTGGCTTTGAAGATAACAGGTCCCCACACTGCAGACAGGAATTGCTACCTAGCAGCACTCCATCCACCCACCCAAGCCCATGGCTCTCACCAAAGAGCTCCAGCCCTGAGATTTCTCTGTTTTAAATTACACACTCACAGCCCATCACTCTCTGAATCTCTCTGTAGTCATTTAACATCAGCACTTCACACAAATATTGGTGCAGGAACAGAGACTCTTACTTGACCAGTGATATAATCTTTGGGATATGATTTCTGATTTGTTTTTTTATACAGAAAGCAGCAAAACCACCCAAATGCTCAGCAAAGCAGGAGCTTTGCTCTGCCTCTGATACACTGTAAAGGGAAATTGCAAATACATCTGTGTATCTCCAAGATTGAATGTGACAGGCTATGATTGAGCTTGTTGCCCTCACTGATGCCTGGAGCTCCATAGGTCACTGCGTCGCCAAGGTGCGTGTACATGCCTGTATTCAGAACAGATTCTGTGTGTTGTCTGCTACATGGAGCAGGTTCTTTGGTGGAATGCTGTGCTGGGTGTGAATACACACTCAGTTGTATATGTGTGTCCAGCTTTACGTCACTCATGTCCCCTTACTCATGTCCAAGACCTGTGGCACATTAGTGAGAGCATCCTCAGTCCAGGTAGACGAACATTGGTGGCCGCAGTGTGTGTACATTGGTGCATGTGTTGTTGGGTGCCTCTACATGTTGGGTACCTTCTACCCTTCTGCATACGTGCTCCGCTGCCCTTGCTGATCTGTGCGCTGCTGTGTGCTCTCCTGCCCATGTATCCATGTGGATGTCCAGGTCCCTGTGCTTCCCATTGCCAAAGGGCAGCTGGCTTCCTCTCAAGTGACCCAGTGTCATGAGGAGCTGTGGGTGTCTCAAAGCTCACCCCGTCTGGCTGCAGTCAAAGGGCCCTTTGTGGTGCTGCTCTGCTCCCAGCCCTCCGGGTCACCGCATTCCCGGCATAGAAGGATGAGCTCATCTCTGGGAGGAATCAGCCCCATGAACAGACATTAATAAAGGACTTGTATTCATGATCCAGCCCGTGCGATGATCCATTTATCTTCATGCCATCCCGTTTTACTATCTATCTGCCTCAATTGCTAAGCTTATCCCATGTAAGGATTTGTACTCCAGGCCAACTGTGTTGAGATCTTTGTGGTGAGTCCTATTCACACGCAGTGCTTCTGGGTATTTCTGGACTAAAGGCAGAGCTTTGAGTCTGCTGATGCTACTGGTCTGAATTGCTTTTATCTGCGGTTTGACCCTTACTTAAGAACTGATCGGAGTTAGGTGAGCGTTTTGGGTTGTGTCTCACGAGATGCTACCCATACTTTTGCGTGTAAAAGTTTAACTTTCATACTTTCCTGTTTTTCATTGCTGTTCCCTCTATCTCAATCAGAACCCACTCCTACTGAAAGCATCTCCATGTCCCTCCTGTGCTGCTGCCATAGAGCTGGATCAGGACTGCAGGTGCTGTCCCCAGAGCACAGTAGAGAGGGAGAATCCCCTCCCTAAGCTGCTGCTCATGCTCTGGGGGTGTAGCTCAGCACATGGGGGGGTTCTAGGCTCAAACACACACTGTTGGGTCATGGGGAAGGAAAGGAGGAGGAATAGCAGGTTCAAGACTCTGGCTCTTGCATGGAGCAACACAACCCAGTCCTTGGTGAGGACTGGACAGCCTGGTGCCATAGGTGTGTGCCAGCAGGCTGTTAATAGATCTCCTGGCAGGGCTTGTTGCTGAACATTGAGCACTTGGCAGGCCATTACCTTGAAAAATGAGCTCTGCGGAGCTTGCCTTGTGTTGTTACAAACTAATGATTTGCATTGATTAGCACGTGGCTCGTGAGTGTCTAATTTATCAATCAGGGAGCGCCAGGGGAGCGTGTGTAAACCCTGCTTTCAAAAATGATGTCATCTGTCAATTGGCTAAGGAATGTGAAAGCTGCATATACCTGACGTGCTCTCCCTGGTGAGGGAGAGGAAGGACCAAGTTATCTCCTACTCTTTTCCCTCTGCTTCATTCTCTGTACCGGTTTCACTTTAGGGTGAGCCCTGCAGTTGAGGTACAGGCTGTCTCAGAAATGATGTGGCAGTAGGGCCAGGGCAGTGATTGTCCCTGCACTGGGCACTGGTGAGGCTGCACCTCCAATCCTGTGCTCGGTTCTGGGTTTCTCACTAGAAGAGAGACATTGAGGTGATGAACTGGGGCCAGAGAAGGGCAATGGAGCAGGTGCAGGGCCTGGAGCACAGTGTGATGGGGAATGGCTGAGGGACCTGGGGGGTTCAGACAGAGAAGAGAAGGCTCAGGGGGGACCTGATTGCACCCTCCAACTGCCTGAGAGGAGGATGGAGCCAGGAGGGGGCTGAGCTCTGCTCCCAAGGAACAAGGGATGGGACAAGAGGA
>JASSUY010013904.1:0-71003 GCA_032466535.1 Forpus xanthops
CTCAGAAAGTCCTTGGCCAGCCTAAACATTCTAAGCCATAACTATAAACACTGGTGTTATCAGCACTGTTCCCAAACTGCAAACCAAAAACCCAGTGCTGCACCAGCTACTACTTAAAGGGGAAAGACGACTGCTGCTTCTGAACCCATGACAGGTTTGCATTCTTAAATGTTGATGAGCACTTTTGCTGAGTAGTACAAGCAACTCAGCTGTTGAGAATTGCTTGACATGTTCCTAGTTTGAAAATTTAGCTTTTGCATTTTTTTATCATGGTGAATGGAACAGCATGTAGAAAGAAGGCCATTTCTATGTATATTCGAAAGTCACCTTTATAAACATTGCAAATAAAGTTATATTTATGCTATTGAGATTAAAGTTCCACAAAATGTCTGCTTGTGTTTCTTAATTCTTCTCATATTATGAGTAATTCCCAAGGTATGGTGATTTATTATTCCATAATTAGGACAACTTGTATGTAACAATATGTGCTTAAGTCCCTTCATGTTAATGACAGAATTAAGTGCTGTCCTGATCGTGGAGCTGTACTATGTGGGCAACAGACCCCTACTAATGAGCCCTTTAGTGAAAAGGAAGCAGTCTGTGGAGAATACAGGCCATGTCAGGCTGTATTCTAGCTTTATGGTCATGTTAATTAATCTGTCCTGAGCAGATTTCAGACAAGGTCAGGCTGGCCGTGCTGATTGCTATTTAGAACCTGTTCCAAAAGAAGCATAATGCCACTGGTGGGAATATTTTCCTGAAATTACTTTTGTCATAAAGTGACTAGTTGTCAATCTGAAGTATATTTAGCCTAGTTTAGGACATCTATTTTGACCCCATGCCTAAGAAAGATAAAGATTGACAAATGTAGTCCCAAACCACAACAATCAAGTTCATACACTCTACTGTGATCAAGTCATGGCTGTGGTAAAATGTTGTATTTACACATGGCATATATAAGTAACAGCTCCAACTGTCGAGAGCAAAATCCATCCCAACACATGCCATAATATGTTAGAAAAAGGCTCAGCTTTACATCCCTTATTTAGACCAGGTTGTACAACATGTTGCACTTATCAGGGAGTGCCAGGGAAAGCATGCTTTCTCACTGTGAAAACATTCAAGTAGTTTTGGTTTTACACCAACATGAAATTAAAAATATTTAAAATCTGGAATTTCATTGGATGAGAAAATACTTCTTGCATGGCTGTAGTCAAAATACCTTGTTCTCTGCAGTGGTGGGGAACATTTTTGGTGATAGACTAGTATAGACAGCCCAGAAAAGGTTTCACTTGTCGCAGGCCATCAGCAATGATCTTCCCTTGGGGCTGACAGCATGCACAGATCACTTCCCACACCTGCAGTAACTGAGTTAGATTGCTTGAAATGAAATCATGTGTTCTTTCACTGTCTCTTTCACCTTGCACCCAAACATTGTCAGTTCCAAGTAGGGAAGGTCCTAATCTGGGAACCTAGAAAACTGAGGCACCTTTTAGTAGTTACAACACCCTTTCTTCTTTTGCTTCATGGCCTGAGTGTACTGGCTCTAAGAGTGACACAAGTTTCCTCCAGGTGTACTTAAATTAGTGGGATTCTTTATGCTGGATCTTATGTCTATGGATCAAGTCCTAGCAGAACTTTGAAAAGAAAACCTTAGTGCTTTACAAATTGTTAGTCATCTAGTAATGAAAGTATTTGCTCTATAATTGGTAAATAACAGGAAATCTTCTAACACTATCTTAAAATCTTTACTTCACTGATACTTTGCTGTGTGCTCTCCCTAGCTCCAAAATATTTTTAATAGAGCATTATAGTAGTGCTCTAGGTTTGGAAACCAGGAATGTATTCTTTCAGGCACTCCTAAATATCTGCTTGCATTTGAAAGACATAAGGAGTTCTGAACACTGATTAAGGCATGATTTGTGGTGTGAAAAACTTGAACATCCTTTGGTATAAGGGAATGCTATACAAAATCTGGGTTCAAAAGCTGTAGCTCCAGTTCTGAAACTTGAATAGATATAGAACTCATTTTTATTCAATTTAGGTCTAAACAGAAGCATTGAAAACAGTACAGGGTGGCACTGCTTGGAGGTGGCAGTGAAATAACTTGTGGATATTTAGAAGTGCTCAATAAAGCATAAATTACAAGGATCGGAAGACAGGAAAAACTCAGATGCCTACAAATAACTGAATGTTTCCCTAGGGCATAAACATTAAAGGATTTAATTAGATTATAATTGCTCATGGAAGCGTAGTCTTGCACAAGATAAAAATACCTGACATTGCATTTGCATCTAGGCAACTGCACTAACAATCAGAAGCACTAGGAGGTCTGTTAAACACAAATTATTTACTAAATATAAGGAATCTGGGTGTGCAGTATATGCCCTGTTCTCAGGATGTACACATATATTTGTAAGATGAAAACACTGCTTCACATATTTGGCACTGAGCTGTAGCTGCTGGAGTAGAGGACTGAGTTTGAAAAGGATAGCAAATGGAAATGTATGTTTAACTGAGGATTTTCAGGGCCCTATGTTTGTCTTCTATTTTCATCTTTACACTTATGAAAAGATACCTCAGTGGGGATATTTAGCATAGCCGGTCCTTGTATTGAGTGGGGATCTATATATCTGCCCAGTATTTACAGCTGCACAAATTAATATCCTGATTTAGATTCACTAATTGCATTTCAGCTAAAACAATCCTGTCACATTCCAGGAGGTTCGATACAGGAGGTTGTCAGGCATGGGTGCTACATGGCCACATGATGAGTATGTCCTTACTCCAGTGTTGGGATCCATATGTTGCTGGTTGATACACCGATGCAGCAGAGCACATTTGCCCCTACTGGAAGCCTCCTGGTTACCAGCTTGTAAAAGTCACAGCAGGGAAGTAAAGGTGATTTTAAAAAAGTGAGTTCATTCTCAGTATGGGAACTGTCAATCTGGCCAATTGACAGTGCAAACTAAGTGTGAAGCTTTAACCCTAAGCAGCAGTCTTGCTGAAACATTGCATCTCAAGGAATCTTTGTTCTCTTAGCTGCGTCATGGTACAACTACACTAAGAAGAGTGAAGAGCATCTCCTTTGCCCTTAACTTACAGCCAAGTGATCAAGTTTCCTTGAAAAAGGTAAAAAAAGTGAGGTAAGTTGGCTCCTGCTCTCTCTTCACCCTGTTTGAACATACTAGCCACTAAGCAGTTACTGAGAGAATAGGGGAATAAGAGAAACACTTATATTGGAAAGAGGCAGCTGCTGCATCCCTGCTAAACCAAGTCACACAGGAAAGATATGTCAGGTGTCCTACGCCTAGTTGTGGCAGATGGATCTCCTGTCCAGTAATGTGTGCTCTGCTAGAAGGATTCTGCTAGAGGTAGGAGGATTCACCATTGATTGCATCTGTTCACAGTATTAACAAGATGAAATATTTTTTTGTATTGATTTTCGCAGAAAGTAGTTACTTCCTTGTAACTACTGAGTTACCTCCTTGGCATGATGACTTCAAAATGATGCAAAAATATCAAAATGGTTAAAAACGTAAACCTCTCGTGTTTGTTTACATCAGTGTTAAGAACATTCAGGATAAGAATAAAAATATAATATCATATAACCCTAATACTGGAACTGACTTTAAATTGCATGAAACATAGCCTGAGGCAATAAGGAATTTCTCACTGAGAAATATTTCATGATTGACTAACAGCAAGGTATTATTAGCTCTGTAACACAGACTCAAATCACAACCAAGATCGACTATTGCATGAATTGTTGCAAAAGCATTTGGACACTGTTCATGGGAGACAGCCTATGCTGTGGTCAGATTCAATAGACCAGTGAACAAACCTGTATGGAAAAGTCACTGAGCATTGCATGGAATGTAAATGTGAAGCTGCAAAACTTGGATATTTAGCACAGCTGAACACATGCAACTCCAATAAACAAAGGCACTAAAAGGAATAAATGTAGATGATAATGCACCACTGGAGGCACTGATCTCATGGCGCTGATTCCGGTTACCTGACAGTTATTTAAATGTATTTCATTATGCTAAAATGCTATTTTAGGGTGGTATATTTTATTGTGTTGGGGTTTTAGTTTTTGCTTGTCTGGTTGGTTAGTTGGTTTGTTTTTTGTTTTTTTTTTTTGGGGGGGGGTTAGGTCTTTAAAAGCAACAGGATTATTTCTCTGGCAAGATCCTTACCTTTCGTATTGCTTCCCAATATGTTAGTGACATTGACCAACAGGTCTCAGGGGTAGTGTTTTCATATGTCTTCAACAATGACAGACACTGCTATAATTAATTTACTTCTGCGAGTCTTTGACCTGGGTGCTATGGCAAATAATGTGTTTCAAACAATTTTAAGTTACTCATCATGAGAACACTACTGACTACTACTACACAGATGCTTTATCTTTCTAACATAAAGCTGTAGCTTGCAAGTGATGAAATGAGAAATAGGTTGGGTGAAAATACTAGAGGTTAAATTCTGAGATCTTTATTTAATTTTTATGCAGTTTTTGCTCCCTTTAAATCTAGATGGATCAAGCTTTTGGCAGAGAGATCAGTTAGGAAATGAGGAGAGAAAGATGGTCTTTAGCTCAGTACTCTCCATTGACATGCATTTTAAGTATGGTATTTCCTTAAAGTATTGTAGGTCTTTTAATCTTTTCATATGCTCTGCACCATGGCTCTTTTAATCTGTTTCATCTAAATATTTTTACCCTACTTTATTTTTTATACTTCTTTGACCATCTTAACCCATATTTGTCATAACTCCTGATTTTACCTCTACAAACTTCAAATAAAATATAACTGAGAGGACGGGCACTGTCACATATTTAATGATAATCCACATACATGATCTCTTACTTGCCCTTGCTATCAATTTTATCTTCAAAGGTGAAAGCTCTTAAAGCATTTTATTCCATAGAATCCCAATGAATTTTTGTCTCCTCTATTGTATGAGCAAATGTTAATATACTGGGGAAGGGTCCAAAAGCTCAAACTTCCTCCCCTTTTCTCTGTAATCAGTGACTTACAAGCTTGGTGTACCTGGACTTGTAGGTAATAAAGTCTTATTGATTATGTAGTCCTTCTTCCTCCTTTCCCATTATGACTGGGGCTGTCCCTATTCCGGATACATAACTTTGTTGCTTTAGCCAATATATTGTTTCTGTATATTGGATGCAAGATAACAGTTTAAATAACAGAAAAAATAGTACATGAAGATTCACACAGTGCAGGAAAGTGAGTGCCAAGTACTAAATGAGTTGATACTAGAGGATGAACATATTCTTGGAAATATCTTAGAATCATAGATCTTGATTCATTAACATTGTGTCAATGTTATTTATTGGTTTTGGTGTTTTTGTTTTTTTTTTTAGTTTTTTTAAATGTACCCAGAAAAGTGATACAGCCACACTGTAATCATATGCTAAAACAGACTTCTCCAAGGAGCATTACTGGTAATTGATTAGCTCTAAACTCAAGCAGCATTAACTCATCCCTTATTTCAGGGAAAATTTAAACAAATGTGTGACTTTAAATGCTCATAAGTTTACAATTACTGAACCATTTTTCATTAGCCATGAATAATTTTTCCTTCCTCTGCAAGGATTTATAAAACAACCTGGAATGACGTGTGGAGAATTACCCATTTTTAAGATTTCCATGCTTGAAAATTTCAATCAGGACATATGGCAAAAGTGCAGTTTATTTTTCATGCTGGCTTAACTCAAGTGACTGAACTGATTTTATTCACGTTTTCCAAAGTAATTCAGCACTGGGCTGAGAGCAGTCGCAGGCATTTTTGGCTTGATAGATGTTGCATGAGAAAGTTAGGAGCTGCTGATACTGAGCAGCAGTTGGAATTCTTTTTTAATGACAGTGGTCACTACCAGTTGGATCCTGAAAAAGTTTGGGTTGCATTTTCAATTGAGCAATAGTGGAGGATTCCAATGGAAAATTAATAGACTGACAAATAGTTTTTGTGCTTGATGAACTGTAATTGCATAGGAAGGCCAAATGCTAATGGTAGAACATAGCCTAACAAAAAAGATTTATGCTGTGGTCTATGCTATGGTCATTATTTGACTGTCTTCTCAAAGCAGCAGTTATAATAGGGGGAAAAAAACCCTCCAACAATCCCTACCAAAAAAAGTAACAGCAATGAAAAGCTCACCACTGCTTGTGTCCTCTTTTGCCTTTTGTCCCATCATGTAGTAAGCTACAAACAGAAAATTACACCCACTGAAAGTAAAGCAAGTATGACCTTAGGAGTTTAATTTCTAGACAAAATTCAGCCATACAGCTCTAACTTGAATACCTCAAGTTTTAAAAAGTATCTTGTTTTATCTGAGTTTAATGTCTAATTCTGTTCTGTCCTTTATGGACTTTCACAGAGATGTGATGGTTGTGATATGGATATGACATCAAGTCAGTTTTTTGGCACGCTCTGTGGAAAGTATGTCATACAACAGGAAGCTAGGGATGTGTTGGCAGATCCCAGAAACAACCAGAACAAAATTGTCCATCATGGAAGTGTTCAGAGTGGTCCTGATTCCAAAGGCAGTGTCAGTGATAGCTCAAGGCTTCTCATCATTGTAGACTGAACTTATTTTGTCACTTGAAGGCCGAGCATAAGGCTAATTTGCTTTTGCTATGGAAAATGCCAGCTAGGAGAGGGAAAGGCAGAGGAACAGCTATGCTAGTTTAACTTGCTAGACCAAGCAATGGTCTGCATATCCCAGCGTTTCTCTCAGAAAAGGTAATCAGCTTGAGGTTTCCAATTCATGGTATAAAAAGTGTAGGTAGAGGATCATGGCTGTTTTGCAGCTCTCAGTGACTGCAAGCTTTGCCAATGATTAGAGCCTGTCGCAGGCAGCAGGGGTGTGTTAACTAATCCCTCAGCTAATGACTGGTGTTTCTCAGCAGGCTAATCACCTCAACTGTAATACAACCTTGATGCGGTTATATTGTTTGTGGTCAGCTGTTTACAAGATTGACTTGTGTATTTCTGAGAACCTGGTGGTTTAGTTTAGTGGAACAAGAGGTGGAGGTAAACTTTCTGATTCTGGCTACATCATGGAGGAAAAAAAGAAAAAAGTAAAAAAAAAAAAAAAAAAAGGAAAAAGAATGGTAAGTATTAACCTTTGTATAAAGGCAAATGAGTGAAATCTGACCACAAGGAAAAGTAGGCTCAGAGTTTAAGAAGCTTGTAAGCTGGTTTAGAGCAGAGTGCTTCAGACAGTGGGGCAAACAAAACTCTGCAGATGCCTTCAAATGGAGTTCCTTCAATCTAAAAAAAAAAAAGAAGGAAAACTGTATGATACTACTTGTGAGTAAAGCATTTAGACCTCAAGCTTTCAGTCTTGAAAACCTGCTTAGCTTTTTGTGCTATTTCTGTAGGTAAGGCAAACAGTTGTAATTCAGACAACTGTTGCTTGCTGTTCCGTACTGCTTTTTCCTTTCTCTAGTTGGTAAGTATTCAAAGCCTTGCTTTGTTCGTTTCTTTCTTTTTTAAGAATAGTTAATTCAGTTTCATACCCTCTGTTTATACAAGAAATAAAGCTAAAACTTTTGCTGGTTTGCACCACTGAAAATCTCCCTGCATTTCAAATAATGAACAAGTTCATTGAAAACTTTTCACTTCTACTGAAACATAATTAGCAATGGAATAGCTAGGGCCACTTATGAGAGTTCACTTTGCCTCTAAAGAGAGTGGAAACTTTCTATTCTAAAGCCTTCTGGATTCAGATCTTTGCTATATTGCTGATACAGTTTAAAAGAGTTTGAGAAGTGAGCAATGTAAGTATATTGTTCTTTTTGGGTTATGGATTTTACTTCGATATGCTTTTTCTCTCCTAATCCACCGTAAATGTGCCAAAGTATATGAAGTGGTGTGTTTTTTCCTTTCCTGAGAACAGTGAAGCCTGCTTGAATGAATAAATGAATCAAAGGTAAATGAGCTCTGAAAGTGAATAATGAGAAAAATCTCTCTATAACAACCCTTTTTATATGCCCATCAAGGGGACTGGAAACTTTTAAATGAGTTGCCTTTAAATGAATACAATGTATCAAAGAAATTTTAGCACCTACTTTAGTCCTTAAAACATTTTAGTGCCTCATTAATAAATTTCAGATTAGTCAGGTTGTTAAGTGTCCATCACCAAATAATGATAGATTGCAAGAAAATGCCTTTGGTAGCAGTGAAGTGTCACCTGAATCCAGTTAGAAACTTATGTGTTATTAAGGTTATATGGGCGAGATAGAATTGCCGAAAAATCGTGCTTTTATTAAATGCTGTTAATTTTTATTTTGCAGAACTCTAGAAGTTTTTGAAGTGGTTAGTATGAGTAAGGCCAGATGTCCAAAACAGTGCATTCCAGCAGGTTCACAAGCTTCTTATGTTGGGGAGCCCCAGAGCTAAATTATGTTTTTTTAATTATGGTGAATTGATGTACTAGACAGTCAATTGACTACCTGGGTAGGTTATTTTTTAACGTGAATGCTTTTTTTTTATCAATTTTTACTTTTATAATAGTCAATTTCTCCATGGTGTGATTCTGATATCACTGTCCTTGCTGCTGTAAGAGACAGGACATCAATTAGAGGCATCATGATAATGCCCGTGCTTGAAGGACTGTCATCAGAGCATAGTCTGAGAATGTAACAAATGTATGATTTCATATTGATATAGATGGGTGATACCCATCTTGGTGTAAGGTTGAATGTGTAGGGAGACTGAAAAAGAGGCCTGGCTAGTCTGCTGTCTCCAGTGCTTGATTACTCTGCTCACAAGTCAGTGTTGAAAACTGTTTTACAAGTAATTTTCTGTTAAATTACTTTTGCTCTTGTTTTCCTTGAAGACTTTCACCATTATCCCTTTTAATAGGTGTGATCAAATATTCAGTATTGATTGTATTGAGCAGGAATCTTATGATCTTTCTGTTGTGTTCCCATTCTGTTTGCTGTTACTAGGACTGTGGCTCCACTAGAAAGAAAAACTCATGCAATAGCATTTGATAGTAACCGCCTCCAGATGTAGAACTTTGATGTAAAGGACCAAAGTGTCTCCATTAGTTTGTGTCTTCTACTCCCCTCCCACAACATGGAGAACAAAAGTGATTTTCAGAGGCCACATTCTTCTCCTAGTTGCCTGAATGCTCTGCAGACAAACAGCTATCAGACAATCTGACCTGAGCTGAAGGTATTTCTTTAAATGACAGAGAAAACTGCTTTTTTTTCTTGTTTGTTTTTTTTTTTTTGTTTGTTTTTTGTTTTGTTTGTTTTTGTGTGGGACTGGAACAAAGATGTGTAAATTAAGCATACAGTGGCATTCCAGAGACTGCAGGTATATTGAACTTTTCTCCTCAGACAGATATTGTACAAATATCGTCACCATAGTGGTGACTCAGAGGCATGAAGATGCATATGTGGTCTGTTTTACTAATGGCATCAAAATCGATCTTTTTGTGCATCTCCTCGCTGTTTTCAAATTCCAGGATAGGGATCTAGGGACTACTAATTGGCCTATTCCACAGAAATCTCTTAGGAAGACTCTGCACTTGATATGCTCAGGACTTGTATAATTATATATATCTTAATTAGAGAGTGGCGTACTTGCTCTCATAAGTGAGTGGCTTCCATTCCTCACTGTTTATGTACTTTTAAAGCAAAGTTTGTGCTTCTAGAGGATGTATGGAGAATATATTCCTAAGGACTAGCTACCTTAGTACATGGTGCTGATCATTCATGTGTCTAAATGTTCTGGCAATTTGAGGACTAATTAAAGATGGAATCATAGTGGAAGATTAAATGTTGCTTCCCTAGAGGCCTGCTCCAACCAGAAAGAATTCAATCCAGCAGGCAATGTGGTAGCAATGTAGGCCACCATCTTCTTTGTTAGGTACCATCACTGGTGAGCTTGCTCTGTACTTTGCAATGATGGAGTGTGAGAGCTTGAGGATAGAAGTATGTCCTAGCTGATAAATCTTTCTCAGGAAGGCCTCCTTCACTGCCTTCTTCCCCACTTGACCTATTGGTATAACCTCATTGGGGCTCCCACATGGCCCTCCCACTAACCAAGAAACTTTTGAAATAAATCATAGAATTATAGAATCAACTAGGTTGGAAATGACCTTTAAGATCATCAAGTCCACCATTAAATCATGTCACTAAGATACCGCTGCTTCCCTGAGAAGCCTGTTCCAATGCCTGACTACCTTTTTGGTGAAGAATTTTTTTCCTAATATCCAGACTAAACCTTCCCTGAGTTTGAGGTCATTACTTCTTATCTTATTGCTTGTTAGCTGGGAGGAGTGACCAGCCACCTCCTTGCTCCATCCTCCTCCATTCAAATTGATGAGTCAACTCGAAAAAAAAAATAAAATAAGAATGTAAATTTGTGACAGGAGAGGAGAGAGAAGTGAGAATAGAGGAGCAGTCAAAACCTATTTTAATACTTCCACAAGTTGTTTACTGTCCTGATGGCATCTTTCCTATTGTAGTGGTCCAGCTGCTGCACTCCCAGGACAGGGTGCAAATAGTAAGGACATGTCTATGTGAACTTGTGGGGTGCTTTCTCGGCCATGTGGGAATTCTAGAGTGACATGAGTATGCACAAGGCAAGCGCACCTACATTTCCAGCAAGATGTGGGTGTGAATAGGGGAATCTGCACTCCTGGAGGAGGATGGTGAGGGCTTGGGACACTTGAGCTCTGTGGCAGAGAGGGGGGTGTGTGTGTGTAATGGTGAAGGCAGAGAGGGCTATAACCATTGGAATTATAGCGTGCTTAGAAATTTATAGGTATTTATTAACACTTCTGAAACTTCTAATATTGTGGCTTATGTATTGTATTCCTGATATTGATCCTGAATGTATAGTTTAATTGCCAGTTAATTGCATCATAATTAAGTAACTGGCTTGCTGTGTTCATGGCTTGATTTAAGCTGTGGAAATTGAGCAGTTTTTCCTTGTAACATACTCTAAGAAGGCATCCCTTGTGCAGCAGCAAGATGATTGCTCCTCGGTCACTGCCTTCAGCAGACTGTTGCTAGCTTTGAGCAGGGAGTGGAGTGTCTTAAAATGTTCACTTTCTGAGGAAAAAGACAAACCCTCTTGCTGTCTCCCTGTGGTAGTTTTCTATTTATGTGTGAATGTTGCATCCTTAAGTAAATACAAGGTATGCTGTACAAATAGTTGTTTGGACTCTTCATACAATCATGTTTTAGATTTTAGTCTTCCAGACACCTCCTCCAGATAGACTAGACTAGCAAACACCCCAGGTTTTGAAAGCAACAGTCTTAGTTAAGTAGATTAAAAAAGAAAACAAACAAGCAAAACAAACACCCCAGCCCTGTCTCACTTCTGTATGTAAGAAGGATTCCCTTAAAATATGCAGATCAGAAAGGTCCAATTAATTAATATTACAGGATATAAAATATGATTTTATTTCGCAATTTATTTGTTGCTTTTGGACTTCTTTGCAGGCAATTAAAATTGTGTGGGTTTAAAACCAATTTTTTTTAACCTTCTGCATAATCCCCTTCCACAATAAACAAATGCAGGCAGTTAGTATTGCAAGTAGAGTGTGCTTCAGGTCTGAATGCAGATGAAGTACCTATACCCCTGCATAGGTACAAAATGGGAAGCAAGGAAGAATGTCAGTAATTGTCACTAGCTGATTCTGTGGTTTTCTCCTTGGTATGCTCTCCAGGGTGGTGCTTGGGGCTCAGGGTGGTGTCTGGCAGAGCAATCAAATACATGGTTCATAACTGTAATAGCAGGTGAAGGACAGCTAATTAAAATAAGCCAGGTAGGCTGTGTGATACCATCTCTATTTTCAGGCCTAATATTAACAGGAGATGAATAGTCTAATTACATACTCCCTACTGTTCTCCCAAAATACTGTTTCATCCTACACAACAGTGTAGCTGCAGATACCTCCTTTTAAAAAGAGGTATTTGCAAATAATCTTCAGAAAAATAATCTCTGGAGGAATCATTTCTTTGACATAAGAGTTTGGTTGCCAGCTGCTGAATTTATCCAAATCCATGTGCCTAATATGGGTAAGAGGCATCACTGACTGAGAGGAAGTGTATGAATGAAATGTTGATTTCTACTGGTAGCAGCACCACAAGTGATAAGTAGAATAGAATAGTTAGGGTTGGAAAGGACCTTAAGATCATCTGGTTCCATCTAGTAGGTAAAGCCTGAAAATATTTACGAAGGAAAACCTGCATCATTGTGCATCTTTTTGTTCTGCTGAGTTTCAGCCAACCTGGTGATTAATCAACACGTACTTGATGTTTACACTCCATTAAGTGCAGCGGTAGTCAGTGCTTTTGTTTCATGTATACCCTGACATATCATTTGGTGGAAGTCTAATGTAACTCACTTCATGGCTCTTTTCTTTTCCTTTTTAAATTTCCAATGGAATTTCTAGTGAATAAATTAGTAAATTTATCATTTTCTCTATAATAGTGTCACATGGACAGTTTGATGAAATAGCTCATTACAGTCAATGAAGTGAAATATGAGTTCCATCAGCACATTTTCATCAAACAGAGTTACAGAAATTAGTTTGCTGTTATCAAGAACTGTGGAATACAAAAATAAAATTAAGCAAGCTATTAGAGGATAGATTTAGGGAGGGTCCCAATTGAGTTAGAACACAACTGCCACTGTGAAAAACAGAGGACTGCTGTATGCTTAAATGAATTGTGACGCATCAGTATTAATTGTTAATTATGTACATTAGGGACAAAATTAAATTCAGAACCACCTGAGTGTACATGGCTACTGCACACTGCTCAACCACTCCACCAGGAAAGAACACAAAATCAAGTGCTTGCTGTTTTGCAATCACTATCAAAGTTAGAAATTGAGCTAACCTATCTTCAACATTGTTATTTCTGTGACCCCATAACAGAAGCAAAATTGATGGAAATCCTCTATCAATAAAATTACTCTTTCCCCCTGAGTACTTTCAAAAATAAGAACCGAGAAAGTGTGACTCTATTGTGCTCCGCCTGTGAGAAGTACTCAAACCGTGCCCTTGCATAGAGGGGTGCAGCTATCTCCTATGAAACTGAGAAGCTGTTGACAGACAACAGTTTGATTCTTTAGAAGTTTTTTTTTATTTCAGCAACAGTCAATAGTCTGCGTTCAAGAATGATGTACTCAAGGCTTCTCATTCTTGAAATAGTACTCCCAATGTTTAACTTTAGCCTTAGATCTTCAACTGGCATTTAACATTTCTTTTTAATAAATTATTATTAGTCTTCATTTGCTGTGCGCAGAGGGAATTACTTCAGCTGTTTCCACTTATTCATGTTATTTTTGTATGTGCTCCCTTTCTAATTTTACTCCTTAACTAGATTGGGAATGAATTCTTAGTGTCTTGATAATGATGTTACACAGACTAAACACTCCAGGCAGCCAAATACCAATTTCATGTGACTTTTTTTGCAGGTATCATATGTGGTAAAGTTCTTATAGGAAAGTAGAGGAGGCAACCTTAATCCTGCCAGGCAGGAACTTAAAGGGATTATTGCAGTTAAGAAACCTTGGAGGCTGCCTGTCTTCTTGGTGAAATGAGAACTGTCTTGCTGTCATACTTGTTTTCACTTGGAGGTTATTGTCCTAAGTAAATTTGGTTCCACAATCATGACTCAGTCTCTAATGAATTCTAATAGTCTAAACTGCCTGCCCCATTTAGAAGTGTGCATGTGTAACATTCTCTCCTCCACTGAGTCATAGGACTTGCCTAATTTTGGAGACTAAAATGAAATTTAATTTTGGGATGGCATTTCCCAAAAGGGACATGAAGCTATAAATAAGGGGAAGCTGTAACCAGTTAAAACTGTTTGCATTTTGATTGCTTTGTCATTTCCATTATGTAATAGTTTTGGAGTGCAGACTCAGGCGGCTTTCTGGTTGGGGAATACTGTGTCATCTGCCAGATTTACCAAAAGACTGAATTTACTCACAAATGTGGCATCATTTGCTTACAAACATACGATGGTGTTTTGACATTTTCACATGGCATATAGCTGCAGCCATTTCTGAAGTCTTTCTTTCCATCCTAATGATGGACTAGAAAAACAAGAGAGGATACAGATGTGATACCACTTAAGCTCTTCCCCCACCACCCTCCTCCCACATCAGAGGAAATGTTACTATCCATTTCAAAGAGGTCTGGTTTCATTCTGGAAGGAAAGTGTGGAGGTAGTCAAGACAGAGGGAGGTTAAGGTATATAGTCATTCAGCTAGGGTATAATACAGCAAGAGACCCAAATATTTCTATGTGGAAGCTTTTTTACCATCCAATTTATTGCCAAATTTTTAGAAACAGCTTAAGTAGGGAACTTGACAGCATTTTTAAAGTCTGTTGCAAGCATACAGGTCTAGAAAACAGAGATCTTGTTGGTTGGTTGGTTTGTTTTCCTCTGAACTAAATATTACTAGTATAAGAGACAAGCCATAGGATTGGGCAGGAAGTGAAGGTAGGCTCAGGAAGAGGAGAAATCTCTCCCATTGTGTAGCAAAGTGTGACAGATACTTGGTAGGTATAGGTGAGTAACTGAGTCATTTTGTTATTACAGTCATTGCCTCTTCATAAACCTGTACCTGGAGATGTCAGAGGGCTCTTCCACCTCAGCTGTTGCTCTCACCTGTGCAAAAACACATACGTATTCACATTTGTAACACATGTAACATGAGATAAAGCCAGTGACTTTCTGTGAAAGGAGATACCTAAGGGTATATACTTAATGTCTGTAAGCCAAATGCAATTTAGCATTGAAAAGTTTTGAGAATATCATAATAGAATGGTTTGGGTTGGAAGGGACCTTAAAAATCATCCAGTTCCAACCACCCTGCCACAGGAAGGGACACTTTCCACGCAGGCTGCTCAAAGCCCCCTCCAACGTGGCCTTGAACACTGCCAGGAATGGGGCAGCCACAGCTTCTCTGGGCAACCTGTGCCAGGCCCTCACCGCCCTCACAGGGAAGAATTTCTTCTTTATATTCCATCTAAATCTAGCCATTTTCAGTTTAAGACCATCCCCCTTGCTCTGTCCCTACATGCCTTCTAAAAAGTCCCTCTCCAGATTTCTTGTATGCCCCATTTTGGCACTGGAAGCTGCTCTAAGATCTCCCTGGAGCCTTCTCTCCTCTAGGCTGAACAGGCCCAGCTCTCTCAGCCCGTCTTCACAGGAGAGGAGCTCCAGCCCCTGGATCATCTTCATGGCTTCCTCTGGACAAATTCAGGCTTTTCTCCCTGTTAGAGCTGCTGATGTCGTGGATCTGCATTATAGTTCCCTGAAGGTTACTGTAATGAACAAATCTAGAGTCAATTATTCAAAAGTGCTGGAATTCTGCCTGTACAATTTTCATTTAACTAATGGGCTGGACAGATTCTGATTTTTCTTAAACAGTTCACAAATGAAGCTTAACATCGTATTAACTGCTTTTATTACATTTCCCATGCGTAAAGCCAAACATAAATTTTAAATGCAGGAAAATGAGAAAACAGAACAAAAGCAAGTCAGGTTTTGTTCAGAATATTCTGGTGTCATCATTGACTTCTTAATCATTGACTTCTTAATTTCAGTTTAAGTTAGTTTAACAGGTTTGCATTTCTGTCTACATTACTGACAGATTAGAAGGGCACAGGGTAGAAATTAACCTTCAGTTAGCTGAGCTCTGGCTAGTAAATTGTATGTGATCAGGCGGAAGTTCTGCTTCTCAATTAGTAAGTATCTTGTGTTGCTACCTACATCAAAATATAATGTGCACAAACACATAAGATCATAGAATCAAAGAATAGTTAGGGTTGGAAAGGACCTTAAGATCATCTAGTTCCAACCCCCTGCCATGGGCATTATATCTGTATTATTTTACGTTTCCATTACATGGGTATTAATGGCTTTGCAGACTCTTACACAGGCAGTTGGTCCCAAGTGGCTTGCTCTGTGTCTTGCAGCTTTGTACATTCTGCTCTGTCACCCTTTTACTCCAGACCAAGTCTCCACCAGGTCAGGAGGAAGGATGCCTGGATTTAAATATTTCTCTTCAGTTTGCATAGCCTCAATTCACAATTTTATGTTCGTGTCTTTCAGACCAACTGTTCCACTCTCCTCTATGACAGAGGATCTTTGACAACCTGTCAGTACACTGAAATTGTAGCAGACCTTCAACCTTGATCCTGCAAACACTGCAGCCTGTGATTTGAGTTCAGGAAGAATTCTTTTGGATAAATTCACTTTCCTGCTGCAGCAATGTGGAAGGATATGGGGTAAGCTCTAGAAGCAAGTACTTCCTCATGTATCAAGCATGTAAAGCACTAGTAAAACTGAAAAGTAACCTTTTAAAGAACTGCAATAAATTGTTTAAGTTTCACTGGCTTAATCCCTCAAGTATTAAGCAAACAGTTATGAACTGGGACTTGATGAAGAATCTCAACAAGCTGAGGGTTAGGGTAAATGTTCCTGAAATTATAGCAATAAAATTAGAATAATAAAACAAATCTAAACTGCTAAGTAGGCTGATTAAACAATAAGAGCTCATTTTTTCCCTCTGCAATTCTAGTAAGGCATCTAATGCTGCGTTTGTTTTAATGACATTCTTACATCTTTCCGGGCTATAAAAAGTTCTGTACATTATCCTATCAGAGATAAGAAGCTAAGGGCATGAAGCAGAGTCCTAAATGACCCTATGATAAACTGACACAAGTCTAGATCTGCTAAGCTGGTAAGGCAGGGTTCGGGGCTGGGACAGGAAGCCAGTGCTGCTTCCTCTGCACCCTCTGCATCTGAGAAAAAGGGTGACCACAGGATTGTAGCAAAAGATAATTGAAATTGTGCGTTCACTTCAGATGTTGCAGATTTCTCCGTTTGTAGGAGCTGGTCTGTCCCCATTGACCTGTAGAAAGCATATGCTATCTATTGATTAAATGTGGTGACTAGGACTGACTACTGTGAATGCTTTTGTTGAGTGATGTATAACCATGATTCCCATGGAGGTTTTAAAGGTTTTGTAGACCCTGGTTGCTATTCTGTTTTACCATATCTGAGTAAAATTTAAAGGTCATTAAACTTGCCAACCGCATACAGAAATCTCTATGGAAGGACCCATCAGATGTTTGCATTGTGCATGTTTAAAGCAAACAATTTTTTTTTTGTGATGAGGAACCATCACAAAAACCGGGAGTCTGGTTTACAGCTATCATGTGTTTCCTGATATATCATTTCAAGACAATTATTTTGGAAATGTCTATAAAATGACTAATATCTGGACTAGATCTTGTACAGTTTGGATTCTGTCCATATCAAAATAGAAATTACATGCTGCTTGGAAGGCTCAGGACTATCTTCGGGTTTCCATGTCAATACAGCTGAACTCTGGACAGAAGAACAGGCTAAGCCCTCTTTGCCATCATTTATGACATCTCTGCCTGACCTTATTCTAATGTTGGTATCTAGCTTGACATTGCACCTTCTTTTTTATCCTAACTTTGTGTGTTTTGAAAATACCACTTTGCAGTTCTACCCATGTATCCTGATGCCAAAAGTGTTAATAAGATCTTCCATGCAAGATTATTGGAGACATTTACTATGGTGTTCTTAAATCTCAGCTGTTCTCTAAATTATGAACATTACATGGCTGCTTATCTTATAGAAAAGATAATGTGACCCTGATACTCAAATAGCTAAGTTTTTCCTCCTGTAATTTCAGGAAATAATTGCAATGTATTTTCTTTTAAGTCCTCCTTGAACACTTGAATTGCTTTATTTATACACTTTCATAACAATACGTTTAATAAATTAAACATGTTAATTCAACAGCTTGTTTATTCAACCTGTTAATTTGGTAGTGCAATTGTTCAGAGAAAGAGCTTTGTCCAGGGAAATAGCCAAGGACTAATCCAGCATCATAAATGAGACTCTTAATTATTTCCTGAGAGTGATGGCTGGAAAACAGACAAAACCAAACAACTAAAATGCCCCCAATAACAAAACAAACCAACCAAACAGAAAACCTCAAACTAACAGAAGCAAACAAAAATCACCCACAAAACCCTCAGCTAACCAACCAAAGAAACCAAACACCCACCACCATCATTACCGCCTTTACCTTAACTGGTGGAGTGAAGTTTGCTTACAGAAATTTTGCTATTGTTTCAGGCTATCAAACACATTAGAGACATTAACAGGACCACAAAAATATTTGTCAAGCACCACCCCTCAGGAGTCATTGAGTAATGAGTATTTATTGAGCTGAGAAGGTAAGAGTGAGAGAGAGGAACCTAAAAAAATATTAAAGGAATAAAAGATACATACTTCCTACCTGAAAAGCTATAAGGCACACAAGAGTTATATTCTGTTTTCCTGAGGATTAGGAAGACAACTGTTTGGGAAAACAGATGTGGTAAAATATCTCAATGAACCTATTAAGAACCTGCTAGATTTCTTTAGCAGGCTTGGATCCTATGATCACAACTTCTTCAATATCTTTAAAGCAAAACACCTTAAAAGAAGTGACTTGAAACAAACTAGTTGAAATAGAAGTCAGCCGATTTCTGCCTTACAGAAACAACTGATTCCTTCAAGAAAGCTCTTCCTTTATGCCTGATATTATTCTGTCTTGTGAGCCTGGGACAGACACGTGCCATTCTGGTAAGGAATCCCTTTAGCTTTGCTGAACTTTGTCTTCTGTTCTAGCAACACTTAAGAATTCTCTTTTCCTAAAACCTGAAACCAAATAAATATTGTTGTCAGATTTGATGTTTCCTTAAGAAAGGTCCTTGAACTTCTGAACAGGCAGGTGGGACTTTGGTACAGAGCAAAGAAAACTAGATATTTATACGTGTGGTCTGCTGGCGGTCTTTCTTACACATTAGGAGCTAGCAAATACCATGTACCACCAGAAGGGAAGTTAGAACCACATCAGATCATTTGACATAAAGTTGCTCAATACAAAAATAAGCAGATCTGGAGCTGCTCTTTTTAGGAATAGAATTATGACACTTTTCTGAGTCTTCTGCTCTGTTTGCTTTGCACCAAACATTACAGCTTTTAGTTAAGTGTCAGAAAGCATCAGGAAAGGTTGGATTAATTAAACAGAAGCTTTGATCTCTTGCCATTCTCCCTGCTATGTTTTTAAGTTGTCCTTTGGCATATGGTTCTTTACTGCCTTTTGTAGATAAAGGCTTGCGTTCAAGACACTTGTGCTAAAATGGTTTTGCTCTTGTCAAATGCATTAAGTGATTTGAAGGATTTACAAAACATTTAGTTACTGTGCTCACAGTTATCCACCGCATTGCTCAAGGTGCCATAGAGACAATTCGTGAGTGATAGTTATTGCTTTAGCTCACAACAGAAGTGTGACTTTTAAGTTTCAGATTAATTTTTAAAGGTGTCTGAAGACCTGAGAAACAGGTGAAAATAGTAGCATAGAGTGATTTTTCTTTAAAGATAACTTTATTCTGCTGCTAAATGCTTAAAACATGGAGTGATGGAAAAGCTTAGGCTGCAAGGGCCCTCTGGAGATGATGTGGTACAAGCTCCAGTTGAAGGCAGGACATTGGACTTGGCTAACCACCGCCCTGTCAAGCCAAGTCTTGAATATTTCTGGCAAAGGAGATCCTACCTCTTCTCTGGACAACCTCTGCAATGCTTAACTGCTCTCACATTAAAGAACTTAAGGAATTTCCCAGGTTCTGTATGCTGCTTCTTGCTCTGTTGCTGTGCTTCCTTCTGGAAAGAGTACCTCCACTTTCTCTATAACTAACTCTTAGGTACTGAAAGTCTAATTTGTACTGGTACAGTTCTAGTCCAGTTTCAGCTGCTGGCTTTTTATGTTTTAATTTAACATCTGTCATGTTTTTGTTTAATCTTAATAGAGCAGACTATTAATGATTGCAATGCTCATTAAAAGCAAAACTCTTAAATGGAGGGGAGAGTCATTATCCCCTTTACTATGGGGATATTTCCATTATCCCCCCTTTTATGAGAATGATTCATTTCCTATGGCAGGAGTGAAAGCTCAGCTGAACAGAAAGTTGTGATCCACTGTAACATCTGCTTTCCAGAAAGAAAAGGAGAAGTTCATTGTAATGCACCCTTACCTCCATGTCTGAACTTAAGTAAATTTTAGTTCATATAAATTCTTGCAGACACATGACAACTGACTTTGGCTTACTTCTGTCCATGTCACTTTTCATTAGGAAATACAGTGTGACTGACATAGATGATATGAAATGTCAAGTATGTCACTTGTCAAAAAGGTAACTTTTCTCTTTAAATGTGGTGAAAGAAACTGTGGCTTAAAACCAAACCAGGTGGCATGAGTTTTGTTTTTCCTTCACTCCCACCCCAAAACGTGACCTAGGAATATTTACTTCTAAATTGTTACAAAGGTTTCTATGAATATACATTGACAAACTCCTTTAGTAGTGACCAGGAGCAGTCTTCCTTGGGAGGCAGTTAGTAAGGTAACCTTCATTTGCATTTCTTGCTCTGTGTAGATTTCAAATACCACTTTTCTTCTCTGAAAGTAAAAATTCCTGCACTCCTAATGCAACACCACAGACTGTCTCTCGTTCTCCAAGACCTCATTCCCATGCAGAAAACCACAGGAAAGCAATAGGACTGTGCAGCTACCTTCATTTCCTATTTTTCTCTTATCTCCACTCTTCCAATCATCAGGAATGCCTCCAATGCTTGGATATGATACATTATAGAGCTTTTATGCCTTACACTGGGATTCATTGTATAAAACCTTGGACCAGTTCCAGCTGTGTAAGTTGAGGATGTTCAGGAAGTGATGCCACTGGGTCCTACATGGTGTGGTACTTATAATTTGCAGTGACAGATCCCAGTCCTGTCCAATGCTCTAGGAGGAGAATTGTGTCCTAGACTTTAGGGTATATAACAAATAGGTGATGTAAAAATAAGTTCAAATCATAGTTACAAAACAGAAACAGAGGAAAGTATTTGAAGTAATTCAGAAGTAAGGGGGTTTTTTTATGGTGTTTTTTGTTTGTTTGTTTGTTTTTTTTCTGTTTCTTTAATTATCTGGAGAATATATGTTGGCTTAGCAAGAACTCTGCCAGTGATTGGTTGGCATCTATGTTCTTACCTATATCATATACTAGAATTTGTAGCTTGAGTTTCTCTGCAGCTCCTTTCTTTCTTGTGCCTCCTACATTCTGGATATTGTAATTTTCAGCAAGCATTTACTTGTCTCTTTTGCTCTTCCCTACATTCTCTGGTCAGGGAATTTCTTATAGGTCAAACAACATAATGTGTTGTGATGTTTCAGCAAATCCAGCTGTGGCTCCATGTGTTTTATAGCTTAAATAAAACATGTAATGCAAGTCCTTAGGTCATAAAGTTGAATATCTTCAATGAATCTTTGCCAGTCAGGGGTATATCAGTCATATATATAGTGTTACAGACCACAGCAACAGCCAGCATCTTTCAGCTAGTTGTACACTGGAAGAGTAATAAAATGAAGAAATACATATTTTTTTGCACTTCCTGCGACAGACACATAAATCTTTTAATGGCCATAATGTGACATTTGCACAACCTGATGTATGGAGTAACTTCTAAAGTATATAATTGAGGAGAAAAAAAATTTTTCTTTTAACACGTGAGTGAATGCTGTTGCTAACAACTTTACAGAGAGATGAGAAATCTGCTCAGCAGTGTAGCAAAAAGACCTAGTGTTCTCAGCTGCAAGATCTTCGTTCTGCTTAAAGGCATTTTGTTAGAAGAGATTGTGGGATGGTGAAGTGGGTGGCAGTGAAAAGGTTATTTAGGGAAAAGGGAGGAAAATGTAAGTAATTTACATTATGTCATAGAATAAGCTGTCTCTAAATCCCACATTACAAACAGCTGTTTGTCAGGTAAAACAGTTCAGGAAATTAAATGGTGCTCATGCAATCAAATTCATCAACTTGCAATAGCTGCTCACTAACCATGAGTTAAAACCAGAAAGATACTCAGTTGAAGAAAATACCAGTAAGTTTCTCAGTGTTTTAAGAGGTTGAATAGTTACATGTTTTTGCAGCATATGTTCCTGTCAGCTTTGTAGCATGGATTGAAGAATATTTTCATTGTTTGTCAGACTGCTCTTCACAAAGGAAGAAATTACATGTTTCCAGCCTACCCTACCTTCTGAATTGTGAAGTATGGCATGTCATTGTCTGACTAACAATACAAGCTGTACCCTATACATAACAGAAGTACAAATCCTGTTTGTCATGAGGCTTTTCACTATGGAAAATAGATCATCTTAAATACTAGGATTAGGGTTCTGTAGACCTGGCTTTATCCTTGATTTTGTGCCTTAGTCTTTACCTTTCAGCAACTTGTTTTTATTTCTCTGTGTTCAGAATTCTACAGCCATGCTGTTTGATCATCCTTTAATATAGTTCAGACCTGAGGCCATCTTCTGCTGTTTGCAGAGGAGCTAGCGTAGTGTGCCCCTGATTTTTTTTGGGTCATATACATGCTACAGCAACAATTATCATATATTATTATTTCTGGGTCTGACTTTGCTAAAAGGACAGGCATTACCTTAAGGCACACATATTAAACTTTATATAAAACAGGGAGGGCCTTCTTCTGTAGATATGAAAATAATTATGCGATTATGTGTGAAAGATGAGGAAGATACAGGAGAATGAATAAAAAAGGCAGGAGTTTGAGGGTAAAGATATATGAGTTATTCTTTCTTTGACTTAGCCAATATTCATGCACCAGCTGAGTTTCAGTAGCTAGTCATATGTATGAAGCTGACATTGGAGAGCTAAATCCTTCTTTTGCTTTAGGATTCTTGCTAACAATACAATGGAGTTATATATGATCTCAAGCCAATCAATAAAAGTATTTAATAAAAGTTGAAACAAAAAAAGAAATATAAAGATATCCTCCTTTAGGTTAAGATTCAGAACTGGAGACTCTAAAATTGAAACTGTGCTTTAAATTAATAACCTGTCCATCAGAGAAGTTTTTGCTAAGCTCTAGCTTTAGTGCATGCTACAGTTAGCACAGGGAAACATTGCCCTATATTTATACATTGAACCAAGAGTGTCTTGCATGTCATTGTCGCTGCCCATAGGAAGGAGGCTGGAACTAGATGATCTTAAGGTCCTTTCCAACCCTAACTATTCTATGATTCTATGTCAGGAGTGAAAATGGGGAAAAATGTTCTATGGAAGAATAAAAGAAACAATTTTGGCCTGGAGTAGACAAATTTTTCTCATATCAGCCTAAAGAAAAAAAAATGCCCTTATGGAAGCAGAATGGGAAACAGGAGGTATTTAGCAGTTTATTTCTGACAATAACTTCCACATATCCCACTTAAGGCAATATAATTTTTGCTTATATCTTTAGAATTTGGCCAGTAATAAACTGTAATTAATGCAGCTTTTATGTCACATGCAGGAAGGCAAGACTAATTCTTCACTTTGAAAACTAAAGCCCTACAGATAGGCTGACCATCTGAAATGCAAGCCTCTTCACCATTCTTTTTTGCCCATCTTTTCTTCTAATTTTTCTGGTTTATACCTTTTTTTTTATTAATTACTTGAGGTTTTAATTTAATTTTAATCATATAAAATAGCATTGAAAAAGGGAAAACCAGGAAAATTCCTAGAAAATATTGCTTCTGGCTCAGCTGTGTGCACTTTGTGGCTGCATGAACTACATTCTCTACAGAAATGTGTATTCAATTTCTTAAAAAACCAAAAACCAAAAAAAACTTGCTGTTTTCTGGTGGGATATGCTGACATGCACCTGTCTGTAGTAATATACTGCATGAAAATTAAGAGAGTTTCATATCATAGTTGATTCTGTTGAAGTGCATCTCCTTGTTTTACAGTGAAATTTGACTACACACCATTCAGGGGACAATCATAGGCTCTTTGGGGTTGGAAGGGACCTCTGGAGACCATCTAGTCCAACCCACTGCCAAAGCAGAGCCATCCAGAGCAGGTTGCACAGGAACATATTCAGGCAGGTTTGAACATCTCCAGAGAGGGAGACTCCACACCCCCCTGGGTAGCCTGTTCCAGGGCTGGCACCCTCAGTGTAAATAAGTTCTTCCTCATGTTGAATAATTCTTTGGGGAAAAAGCCCTCACGAGAGTAAATCTGTCAGGTGCTGTTAGGAGGTTAGATGCCCTCCAGTAAGCATGGGACGTCTTTAGGTAGAATCCTGATTTTTTATTTTATGGGGTTTTTTTGTTTGCTTTTTTGTCCCCGTGATGGGCAAAGGCAAGGAACTGGTTGGTGATGAAGCTATTTTTTTAATTCTGAGAGAATCTGAAGGGTTTATTCTAGTTTTTTGCCTGTATTTACAGGTAATATGCGTAAAACTGTAATGTGTGGGAAAATTTCTTGATCGCCTGAGAGTTATTCAGAAGCTAAAAAAATGGCAAATTTAATTTTGAGATATCTTGCAATGTTTAATTTTGGAGTAAAGTTGATTTATTTTGTCTTTTTTACATGCTCGTTAACTTGGAAGTAATGTTAATGTCAAATATCTCTGGTCTTGCTTTAAAGTCAGATGACAGCTCATAGAAGCAGTGTGAAATTGTGTCATTGGTAACTTCCATAAAAAAGAAAGCTCTAAATATTATCCAGTTGAATACTAAAAATAATTTTAGGGTTAATTCTGGGCTCTACCAAAGCTATCTTCTGTGGTTACCTTCTTTTTAAGTCAGGTTTTCCAGATAGCATCTGGGCCTCAACTGCTTCTGTCCTTTTCTCTTTTGGAAATTTTTTTTCATGACCTCACTTGAAGACTGACTGAAAAGGTGACGATCTGTAGGGCTGGAGTCCAGAAGAAGTATCTTTTCTGTGTTACTTTCCAGAAAGGTGTGGTTTCTGACTAAAATGATGTGTGTGTTTTCACAGTATTTTACTTGATGCCACTGAGTTTCCAATGGAAATCATTTTACCAGACAGTGTTTCATGCTACAAGTAGGCTTGCAGGTAGTTCTTCCAGTTAAGAGAATAATCAGCACTGTGAGGTAGCACTTGTGGGCTGTCCAAAGAGGTGACTTGAAGCGGGGAGAGGGAGAAGCGTCACTAAGAGACATCTTGTGCCAATACCACGTAGCAGATCTGTGAATGAGAGAGAATTATATCCAGTTTGGAGTTACTAGTTTCTACAATCCTTCCAAGATTAATTTCACACTTCATAATTTCTTGTGGAAGAGTTGTCTAGAAAAGGTTGAATCAATGCAGTGAGATAGGCTTTTTGGTTTAATGGGAATTCTGTTCTTACTCTGGGCTGAATGAACCGACAGCTGCCTTGGTGTAGTCTTCCTGACTTCTATAGTAGTGTGTGGAACTATCCCTGAAATTATATTGGGCTGAAGCAGGCCCTTATGGGGTTCTGTTTAGGAGGTTTGCTCCTGCCTATACTTCAAAAAATGGGCAGAAGTCCATCTTTTTAACTCCTGGCATTAACTGCTCAGTCATCACCTTATTTAAAAATAAAATGTCTATTGAAAACCTCTGGTAGTAACTTGTGCACTAATACAAGAAAAAAGTCCTTTCAATAGCAAAACTGTAAAAGATGTCTGCCTTTCTCTATTACTAACTATGGCTGCCATCATTTTCCCATGGTTTTTACAGCTATCACACCTGGCTAAAGCTGTGATTTTTCTTAGATTTATCATGGTGAAAGACTAGGCAATAGTTGACAAATAGGAATGACGCAATTACTGTGGTGTCTTTTGACCATATTCAGCTTCTTCCAATGGCAGCCAGATGCACAGGTTACTCCATATTTGCCTGGCTAGTAAAGTAGGACAGCAGTAAGCATCCAGTGAAGATGACATATTAAAGGCTTTAAACTTTTAAGACTAACTGAAGAAAAGACACTTCCAAGGTAATAAGTGAAGGCAGATACTGAGCTTCTTCCTAAGTTTCTGTATTTTGTATAATTATTTTCTTGTTGAATACAGAGGATAACTCTACGAAGCCCCGTGCAGTCATGCCATGATCCCCAGGCTGGTTCTGTGCAATCTAGCTTATACCTGAGGCAATATAGCTATATTAATGCAGTGCTCTGCTCCAACTAATTAACTCCGAGTTAGCTCATGTTTCTCAAAATAGCACTGCAAAGTATCTGACTACTTGGGAGGAAAAAGCTGGTGGATTGAAGGGCCATGGCCCCACTTTCCACTTTTCTTCTCCCATTAGCACCATCCATTTTGCACACATTTTCCTGGGCACCTAATGGGGTTGCAGCTACTCTGCCAGCTTTGATCGCTTGGAAAGGTTTGGGTAAGCACTATACAAACAGTGAGCTAGAGACAATTTGCAATGTAGATAGACACATACCATATGGATAGACAGAACAGATGGTGGGTGAGAGAGGAAGAGAGTTAGGAACAGAAGCATAGAACAGTGAACAGATTTCCTCCCAGTTGTCCTAGAGGCTAGTACAGGGTTAAAATAAGATCCCAAATTCCTTAGCCTTGAGGCTGGAGTCTTTCTTATCAGGTCTTAAGTCAGGGAAATTGTTTTTTGTTTTTATTTTATTCTTATTCTCTTAATTCATCTGCTCACTTTGAGTTTAGTTTTTACCTTCCAGAGAATTTGAACTGGAGTTTGTCTTTATGTCTGAACAGTTTAGAGATTTTCTAATCGCAGTGGTTATCATCAGGAAAGGTCAGGCGAAATGACATTTTTCATAGTCTGGTTTAAAACCTGGGTATGTTTCATGCATAACAACAGCAACAATTTGCATTTATATAACACCTTTCATCCCTTAGGATCCCACAGTGCTTTATAAACCATATGTGGGAATAACTTCAGTGAAATAACAGTTAAAAATCCCTCTTTGAAGCCCTACAGGCTGTGGGATAGCTGAGGGACAACATTCCAGCACTGCTACACAGCCCTTAGAAAAAAGCGTTGGGAAGGTACTGGTGTTTTGCTGGTAGGTAAAGGAGAAATTTGGCTTGAATGGACTTTGGGAGGACACTAACCCTAGGAAAATAGTTGTAATAAAATGTCAAGGTCACTAGAAATCAGGGCTTTGTTTTGCTGCTGCTTCTGCAGCGTGACACCTCTGACAGTACAACACATTATTGTACTGGCTCTGGGTGAACAGGTCGATCTACTTAATTGTTCATGCTATCCAGAATCGGTATATATATTTGGGCTAGGTACTTGGTAGTAAACTATATCTGGTGATATTCCTGTCCACATATCAGATGAACCTGTCTCTTCTGCAATCTGATAATCTTAGTGCGCAGGTTTTTGGTTACTTAGTGCCTTCTCCCCCCAAAAAAATCCCACATCCAAACTTGGATAGTTTTATGTATTCTGCCTACTTAGAGAGGAATGATGAAGGTACTTTATTAGCATAGAATTTGCACAGATGAAAATGATATCCGCCAGAAGATTTAGAATAAATAGAGAAAATTCAGTTAAGAGGGCTTGACTTAATCTGATAAAAATGTGTGGTGTTCTCATGACTAAATGAATCACTTCAGTTATTGAAAAAAAAGTTTTCTGTGTCCCCAGGCTGTCCTTTGGAAATGTCTAGCAGACAGAGAGCAAAGGGTACAGTGACAGAGAATCTTTCTGCCATCTCAGCTTGTCCCAGTGCTTTCCAAGGTGAGTGTGAGATTACACTTTTTTATTTTTTTCACTGAGTCATAGGAAAAATTTAATTTAGAGATGAATTTAGCCTAAAAATATGCCATTGGGTTTGCTTTACCTAAGCACACGATGTATAATTCTTATTAGGGAGCAGGCAGTGTTAATATATGGCTTGAGTCAGATAAAGGCCCGTACCCTACAGCAAGCAGTGAAACTAGCAGTAGAACAGCTCTTTTTGAGCATCCTAGTCATCTCTGAGGGGTGCTTCTCCCACTGTCCTTAAGGACAGCTGCAACATTGTCTGCCTGGCTTCAGCAGGAGTTGATGGTACTCACCCTAGTCTACACTTAGTGCTGTACAGGCCACCCAAGCAGTGATTATTTATGACTGTCATCTTTGTCATGGCACTCATCAAAGTAAGGACCAACATTCCTGTAGGGAACTGTGGGTGAAGAACTGTGTAGATGATAGAGCTACCTTTAAGGGCTAATTCTGAAGAAAATGGAATTATTAATGCCCATAGCTATGGTATAAAAATAATATTCTCCTGAGGACATAATTTGTCTTATGTGAGAGGAGGGCTGACAAATGCCCTTTATAAAGCCTATTATTATTACTGTTAAATTGCCAGATGTTGTAATAACAGGCTGAGAACAAACTGACTGCTTAAATGACAGGTTACCTTAAACCTTCCCTCAGTCATAAAGTGCTTCTTTATACCTAGTGCTTTCTATTTACTTCTAGGACCCAGCTGAATTCCTTGTAACATAGTGTTTAGTTCTTGTGACTAATTTTTTCAAAGAAGAAACAAATGCCTGTAAACTAGTTATTCTGCACTGCTTTATGAGACCATATTTTACTTAACAAACACCTGAAAGCTTCCCCTGCCCCAGTCCTGCCTTCGAGTGAATATTTGTTATCGGATGTATGTGTGTAGTTGCCTGAGTTGTGTGGGATTGTTTAAGTTACTTGGCTCGGTGGTTGATAGCAGTCATGATGAGGAGGACTTTGGGCTCAACATGTGCTGGCAGTGCATGCTCGCAGACCAGAGAACCAACTATATACTGGGCTACATCAAAAGAAGTATAACCAGCAGATTGAGGGAGGTGTTTCTGACTCTCTCCTCTGCTCTCAAGAGACCTCACCTGCAGTATTACGTTCAGCTCTGGGGTCCACAATACAGGAAGAACATGGGCCTAATTGGGATGAGTCCAGAGGAGGGCCATGAAAATGATGCAAGGGCTGGAGCACCTCTCCTATGAAAACAGACTGAGAGAGTTGGGCTTGTTCTGCCTGGAGAAGAAAAGGTTACAGGGAGACCTTTGCAGGGAGACCTCATAGCAGCCTTCTAGCACTTAAAGAGGCTTACAAGAAACATGGAGAGGGGCTTTTTGCAAGGGCATGTAGTAACAGGGCAAGGGGGAATGCTTTAAACTGAGAGATGGCAGATACAGATAAGATAAAAGAAGCTTGTTAATGTGAGAGTGGTGAGCCACGGGAACAGAGAAGTGGTGAATGCTCCATCCCTGGCAGTGTTCAAGGCCAGGTTGGATGGGGCTTTAAGCAACCTGGTCTAGTGAAAGGTGCCCCTGCTTATGACAGTGGATTGGAACTTTAAGGTCCTTTCCAACCCAAACCAGCCTATGATTCTATGATGATTCTGGGATTGAAAATGAGGAAAATGTAAAAGAGGAAGACTTCAGTCTGGAAAAGTTATGGCAGGTAATGGAAAAGATACATGTCTATAAAAGTTTAAGTGTCACAGACAAAAATAAAGACTCAAGTAGTTGAACTCCTTGCCATACTGTGTTGTATATACTGCAAATTCATAGGGGTCCCTAAAGTAGATGAGCTACTTCAGTGCAGGTGAGCTGAATCCAATGTGAATTATGGATGGCACAGGAGCCCTCCTACACTGAACTAACTGCCTTTAAGCAAAAGTTGTGGTCAGAGTGGGAAGAGTGGTTTTCCCCAGGCTGGATCCTGACCTGGAAAGCACCTGTGCTGCTATTTCTGGCTGTGGAATAGAGGCAGAGCGCTGAGATAAACCAGTGTTTCACAATATGATTAGGAAGAAAGTTCCCTTCTGCTTCCTTGCCACCTACCCAAGGGTGGTACTCCAAATGCTTTGACTAGCTCAAGGGATACCTTGGGGCAAAGCATTGTTTCCGATTCATGGACTTGTTTGGACTGATTTCTAGATTGCTCTGGGTTTGGAGGTGGTTTGAGTTGCTGTTTATAATGAAATTCTCCGTGTTAGCCTCTTTCTTTCTCCCTTTTCTCCCCTGCCTCTCTCTGCTTAACAAACTGAGCCCATGGGGCCCCTCAAGCTCCCTGTGGCTGTTTTATTCATAGATTTAGCCCCTTTCTTAGTGCAGCAGCTTTGTCAAATATTTTTCAAGGACAACTTTTCTCCCTAAAGGTTTTCTCAGCAGCAGCAATGACTGTCTCATCTAGGTAATCTATTCTGATTAATTTGACTTTAGCTTTCTTACTGCTCCAGTGGAGTTCAAATTTGTCAAGGACTTAAATATATATACACACACATACCTGTGTTTTTGGTTGGTTGTTTTTGTTTTTTTTTTACAAGCAGCTAGGGCACAATGAGCTGCCTCCTAATTTTATTAAGAGACTCACTCTTTGGAAAGGGACTGCTGTGATCAGCCTGACCAGAACAGAATGCAGCAAAAATTAAGATTGAAGAGACAAACTAACTGGTTTCTGACCTAACTGCAGGACATTCAGGGTCAAGAGATTTTTTCTTTCTTTTTTTTTTTTTTTGTTTTATATTTTTATTTCATTTTTTTTTAAATGTGGGTTTGTTGCTACTTTTCTTCTTCATGCCAGGCTGGCATCAGGGTGCAGGTGGCTGTACTCCCCTTAGAGCTGGGGGCGGAAGGTGGCTCTGGGGGCTAAACCCATGGGCCAGGGCAGAGTGCAACTCCCTCCTGCTGCCCAGCCCAATGCTTGCTCAGCTGGGCTCTCAGTTGGAACCTACTGCTTGTAGCATCCTGATGACATGGCTTTGTCTTCTTCCAAAATGTTCATCAACGTGGAAGGGCACTGGCTATTTTTCAGTTCCAGCCTAGGATGTGTAGCCTCTTTAGATATCTTGATGTTATCCCAGGCTCTTCTCCCTATTTACTTCAGCTTCTGCTAGAAACACACCTACTTCTTGTAATCCATTCCCTTAGAGGAATGTAGTTTTTATAGATCCATATCTATTCTTACATAGTCTTAGCTATACTCCTTGCTCATAAAATACAGCTTCTTAAGCAACATTTGACCATTTTTCTGTCTTAGTTCAGCTTATTTAAATGAGAATTGAGACTGGAATTTATAAAGAAAAGAACAAAAAGCTTTCCTTCTATGATTAGCCAATAAAGGCATCACTTTCTTGCAGAAATAAAAGAAAAGCTGAGGGAAAATAAAAGGAGATCATAATCGGGCATCTAATGAACAGCATTCCTTAAGACGCTGACAGAATCTTGGGTCATGTTGGAAACTGAACATTAATGTGACTGGAAAACACCTTTAATGATGGTCCATGATGAATTTCTGACTCCAAAGAAAATAAATCAATCTGCCATTCATCTGTGGCTTCCTTGCTTCTCTTCCTAGAGTGAATGCCTGCTTCAGTAAGAGCCTGTTTTAAAAAAGAAACATAAAAAGGGGAGTCTTAATTCCACATGTGAATTTATCAGTGGAATGACTGTGATTTACCTGTAATACTTTGTGGAATTCCTAAGCTGTCTGTGAAAAGAGATTTCTCTACCCGTCCCTTCATGGGAAGATACAGTGAGCCCTTAGTACAATATTCAGAAGTGACTATAAATTGTCTTTACCCCCTTTTTTTACACCCTCATGTCTGTCCTTACAGACACATATCTGTCTGACCACACAATGTGCTTTGTCTGACCCTGTGATTCAAATCCAGTCTGTGGGATACTCTGTCAAACTTTGCCACTAAGGCTGTTCAAGTATTGTACAGTTGTTCAGTAGGTTAATACCTTCCCCTGGCCCTGCCATGTTAAGTGTTTGTTGCCCTGATCTGCCCTCCAAACCATGTGGGACTGGAAAGAGCCTTTACACAGTGCCCGGGGTTATCTGGGCTGAGAAACATGAACTACAGTGGGTGACTCCAGCAAGGAGGATCACAAAGCTGGGATTAGAAAAATTCGCTAAAACTGGGACAATTCCCCAGACCTTAGGAGGGCTAACTCTCTGTGGTATTTTTCCTCTTGGTTAACACAGAGAGGCAGGTAAGTTTCCCGGTGCTCTGATCTACAGAGCTTTGCTGTTTTACCATATGGGTTGCTTCCCTCCTTTTGTTCTAGGATTGCCTATAGGTTTGCAAGGCTTCCTCTCCAGGACTCTGTTTCATTCTCGGGGCATACTAGAGATGAGACTACTGTGCCTTTTAGGTCACTTGGTGCTTTTGATACTAGCACTTTGCTGCAAACAAGTGAGAATTGATTCCAGCTACTATAGGACAAGTAGACAGGGGCTGTTCAGAGAAGCAGACTCCAGATGCTTGTTGTATGGTACATGACCTTTCCTTAGATGTTCAAGGGTAGCATGAAAGGTGGACGTGTTTGAGAGCATTAGCATTCCTCCACACCTCCTGTATAATTTTACTATTTTATAAGAGATAATTTTGTTTGAATTTCTTCCTGTTGTTTTCTTTCCCAATCCCCACCACCTAGGAGGTCAGCAGAAAGCTACAGCTTACCTCATATTTATTCAGTGGCTTTTTCAGATAAGCATCTATCTCTTCAGACTTTCCACATTTAACCCCTTACTTTGAGTAAACCTTTGCTTCTAGGCTTGGAGATAAGCAGACTGCAAAGGACACTTAAAGTGAATTATGACATTGAATTTGGAGGAAGATTTCTACCTGACAGTGTTGAAAGTTATTCAGGGGAATGCTGTATAGTTGTTTTCTAAGACGTCTTGTAGTTCCCACAGAGGTATAACTTTAAAAACAGTATGTGCTCTGTTAACATATCTAAAAATACAATCATTAAACATACCTATACCAGAGCTTTGGTAGACTAAACACAGATTGCTCCAAAAGGAATAAAATAATCAAATCAATACTTCTCTCCAGGCCAGCTTTATTACTTTTAACCAGCTTTTTATTATTAAAACAAAATGTGTATCTAACAGCAATTACCAACCAGAGTTGCGTTTTGGATAATAAACAGATGCTCAATGGAAAATTGCCTAAATTACCTCCCAAGTCTATTGTGTGGCAGAAAGTTTTGGGTTAAATTTCTATTTGAAAGTGGTCTTCTAATAAGACTCTCCTTTTGTTTGGCATGTACTTCTGTCTTCACAGAATGACTTGTGGATGACAGGAAAGCGGACTTCAGGCAACCTTATTCCCAGGTACACTCTGGGTACCTGCTGCCTATATTTAGGTTGTGTTTAAAACCATTCCCTGGCCTCCTTGATTTCCTGTGGTGCTAATTGGAAGGGAAAATGGTAAGAGAGATGTAGCAAAGGTGATGGGTCTCAGGGGATGCTTGTGAGCTGTGAGGTTCATGCACTGTATTGCCATGTCCAACATCTTCAGGAGGAGGAGGAGACAGCAGCTGGTTTTCTATGTGAAGACGTGCTGAAAGGAACCCTGCAATGGGAATTTTTTTAACTTCTTCCCCTTGATGCCCCTCTGTCTGAAAGAACTGATCAAGCCACATTATGCACAGTGCATAGGTTTTTATGCTTCTGTTGTGTGTTCTGGAATGAGGACAGATATAGTAGAGGTAGAACTGCAGTTGCAGGTGGTATTTTTCAGCCAACACGTTTTTTTTACACTGAGGAAATCTGCATTTGTTAGACTTCAGTGAAGTCTTTTATTTGTTTTGAATCACAGGAGTCTAGTGCTGAAAAATATTTATTGATACTGTCATTTGGAATTAGGGCTAATATATAAATGTGTCATCTAGGTGGCTAGATGAGTGTTAGATAAAGAGTGCTAAAGAATTAGGGTCTTGATTTTCAGAGCAGTCTATTGAATTAACAACTTTGTTTATTGTGCTTGCAAACTGCCTTTCTTTGTTTAACAAGAGTAAATATTTCTTCAGATGTAAGCACACGTATTGTGTGGTGATAGAATTCAGATGAATACCTTCCCTGGGCTATACGAAAATATTTGTATTATTTTTCATGATCACTTCCAAGGATCACACAGCATAACATAAATACACTTACAAGCCATGCTGCTTTGGCCCGGAAAACTGCAATTCCTTTCCCAGTTTCCATCTTCATTCGTAATGAAACACATGCTTTGCTTTAGAAATTGTTGCAACTGAATGATTGAGAAGCAAAAGTTAATGACATCATCACCATGTCTGGCACTGCCTGGAGAAAATAATGCTAGGCCATGCCATGCTCATCTTTGTTACATCTAGCAGAGTCCCAGGGAAGTAGTGCTGGCTCATGATGAGAGGAGGATGGAGCCAAGGCCTCTGCTCAGAAGAGGTAGAGGAGGTGAGTGCTCTGCAGATGTCTTTACTCATTTCTAGTGTGAGTGTGCAGTGGAGTACGCAAAACTAATGGATGGGCCACAATCTCCACCGGTCTTTTAATAAACCTATATTATAAAGGAGAAATCTAGGAGTGTCTTTGTGATGAGATGCTACTCTTCAAGGAACTAGCCCTATTAAAAGCAAACTATTATTGGTTTTGACTTTCTGCAAGTACTATGGTATAACCGTGCATGCAGACTCTGTTGAAGCAGAGGTTGCCATGGCATGGCTAGCTGTGCCACTTTACCTAAATGTTGCTGTTAGAAGTAGCTGTCAACAAAGCCAGTAGCTAAATTAACCTGAGAAATACTGTTTTTCAGAGAGGGTGTAATCTATCTTTTCTTCCTTCATTCCTGTGTTGCTCACCCTGAGAGTTTTAAACTGACATCAGCAACTGTCCACCTGATTTTTATCTTATACATGCCATGAATATCAATTATTTCAGTTCTCCAAAATAAATTCCAAACTTATTTCTATCGTTCTTTCAGTCTCAAAGAGAACCACATTTTTATGGCTGTTTGATGCAGATAAGCTGCTCTCTGTAATTTTTTAAAGACTGAGTCTTAAAATGTGCAAAACAGCAAGCAACCAGAAAATTCAGAGCCTGAGTGTGAAACTGAATGTGAGCTGAATTGTCCTGCTTCTCAAGAGTGCAACTTTCCCAAATATCTTTTTTTCTCTTGTATCTGAGGTTTCTTAAAAAGAATAACCATACCTAACCACCATATCTACCATTTCAGCAAGAGGCTTTATGTTTTTGTTTGTGTGCTTGTTTGTTTGTTTCTTATTTAAGTAGTGACCTCTAAATTTTTCTCAGAGCTTCACATTTATCCAAGTCTGGCCTTGATTATTATTATATGATATTACAGATAAGAATTTTGGAACTTGATTTGAAGAAAACAATGAAAAAAAAGCAAAGCAACTTCTCCCACTCCCTACCTTAAGCCCATCTTGAAGGAGTCAATGAGGCAGAAGTGCCTTCTCTCATTCCTTATTCCCTATTTCTGGGGAAATAGGGCAAGATTAACCCCAAAGAATGCAAGCTTTATGGAGTCTTTTTTTCTCTGCCTTGGTTTTTTTTTTTATTGAACGTTAAGAGAGATTTCTCTAAGAATGCAGAGGGCAACCAGTCTGGAATACCAGAAAATGGCACCTTCTTAATTAACCAAGCAATTGTTAACTTGATTGAATCTCTTTTGAAGTTTTCCAGTGACTATGTGCACACCGAATACAAAGAGATTAGTAATGTGGAAACAGCAGTGTTGGCAGTAAAGTCAGCTTCTTGATCAATAATAACTCAGCCTGAGCAGACACTTAATCTAAAAGAAAGAGGTCATCTCCAATCAGGTCTTTTAAAGAGATTGACCAACAAAATCTAATCACTGATTGCTGAATATTTAGTCAAGCAGTGACCTTGCTTCCTATTGTTTAATGATACATTATTAGGTAATTCTTCCATTCAACTCCATCATGTGAATTAGATTTTGTTGTAATTAATATTATAAATGTTAAAGAAGAAAAAGGTTACAGTTTATGTGGCACTGACTTCTTAGGCTAGGGCCAGCAAAATCAAATCCAGAACCTTTCTGCAAGGTTGAATCATTCTGTCTCCATATCATTCCTACCAAATGTTACTTCAACCTGTTCTTAAGGATCTCTAATGATGGATAATCCACAGTTTCACAAGATAGCACAATGTTGTAACATATTTTTATCTCATGTGCTGGGGAAAGTGAGGAAGGAGGAAGGAGTATGTTCTTTCATAGGTATGTTGAAGCAAAGCATCTTGCTACCAAATCTGTCATCAGTATTAACAATAAATAGATTGCTCTAGAAGTTGGGTAAAATACCAGAAATTATATGTTCACTTAGTGCTTGTATTATTAATAACTTGTTTAATTTTCAAGAGCCTGGTGTGAGGGGACCAGTTCACACTGGGTAGCAGTAAAACAGCCAGCAAGCTGAATAACAATGATGAGGAAACAGTCATCAGCTCCAATGTCACCTTGCTGTTATATAGTGACTTACCTCCCTCAATCCTGACTGAGCAGGAGTAATTAGGGATAGGAAATCACTTTGAGTTTCCCAAATATTGTCTCCAGAAGAAACCATTGAGAACATCTGTATCTGTATGCTCAGAGTTACTGAAGGTGCAAGTCATTGAGGCTACATCTGTATTGAGGGTGAAAAACCCTACTCAACAACAAAAGACAAACCAAACCAAAAAACACACAGCCTCCCCCCTCCGATTTTGAATAAGTATACTTCATTGGCTCACAGAGGGAAAGTGCATTTTAAGGCCAACATTGCATCTAGGATTGTGAAAACCAGATTTTGCTGTAATGCTGAATTCCTGGCTCTAGCACTCAGGATGTGTGTTACATGCTAACCTGTAATAAAACTACCTGTTGTATGGGGTATTTTGTTTGTTTTAGGATTTTTTGGTTTTTTTTTTTTTTTTTTTTTTTTTTTTTTTTTTTTACATTTAGGCTTGAATTTTACTTTGTAGTTCACTTTCTTGTACCCTATGGGTTCTAAAATGTATAAAAGCATGATATAGAAATGCAGAAATCATAGCTTTGGCTCATCTTTAAGTCTATGAGGAGGTGGAAAACTGGGCTGCTCTACTTCCTGCACAAATCATCCCTCTTACAGGGTGTGTTTTGGCAACTGCAGCTGCCTCACCTGCACAAAGACAAGTGGCTTGTTCTCTGTGAAGCGCCAGAAAGATACAGGGATACTTTTACTTTTGGGAGGACTTACCTCAGCAGATCCAAAACAGTGGTTCCCATGGCTAAGTACAGACAATTGAGAGCAGACACCAAATGTCGCTGAACGTTTTGTACCTGAGCCATCCAGCTAAGAAAGCTGTATGTAAATCAAGATCACAAGCAAAACTGAATGATGCCTTAATGGAAATGTTCAGTGCAAAATCTTACTTTTTATATTATTTCTTTCCTCCAAAAGGCTTAGTAAGCAATCATATTGGGACTTTTTTTTATGTGAAAAGAAAAAGCAGCTTTCTCTGAAGCACCTCTTGTAACTTGGTCTTCCGAATCTGCAAATATTAGACCTAAAATCTATTGAAATCTGGAAATCACTGATCTTGAAAAAAGTAATGCTATAACCTCATGCAAGTTGATATGCTGTTTGCTGTGTCAAATATTTATTTTAATACATCCTTTAAATATTTTATCATGATTACTGAGCCCATGTTTATGATATTTTACTAAACAGAGTTTTAAGGAATACTTTAAATATTGACTACATAACTAATAATCAATTTTAGGGGGGGATTTTACTTTTCAGGTAGGGTAACTGATATAAGTAGAGATAGTAAAAATCATTAATCAAATTTATCCCCTAAGGTTTTCAACTGTTTGGCTAAAATGAAAACTAGGAGAAAAGGGAGGAGTTGAGCCACAGCAAGCTATGTGCAACTAGTTTTGTTTTATTGTAAGGTAAATACCATAAGTTTCATATAGTGTCTGATAACACAAAAATGTTTCTATGGAGGAGTTTTTCTTTTCTTTCATTCCATACTGGGTGTTTTCTTTGTGTTGGGTTAATACTTTCATTCCCTTATCATGAGAAGAACTGAATCCTTAATTCTCAGTATAGTAAAGGGATGTTGTGGGTGCTCAGAAGGATGGACACTTTTGAGGTACAGGATCTGTTTGCTTATGAGTACCATTACTCTTCTGGTTGAGCACAGCTTGATGTCAACAATAGCCTACTGAGAAAAAGGAAAAAATAGGCCTTCTTCTTAGCTAGTGCTGTTTGAGTGTCCAGTTTCCTTTTATATTTACTGTGTATTACAGCACAATATTTCAGACACAAATACATAAGCAGAGTAAATATGGGTATGAATTTTGCATGTGTGTTTGCATGTCCTTGTGTGTTCATTGAATAGGACTTTTTCCAGAAGTAAGTTAATTTACATTAAATCAACATATTGGCAGGGACAAAAACAGCAAAGCCTTTAACCGTCTAACATGCCTTGCTGCTATTATAGAGTAGCTTGTCTGTATATGCAGTCTCCCTTTGAAATGCCCTGGGCTAAGCAGAGCACATCATAGCAGGGGAAGCTAGCTAGAAAAGGCAGCAGTACTTGTTCCTGTGCAGAAGCCTGAGATTTTCTGTCCCAGATGGCAGTTTTATGGGCTATTATGATGCCTCAGACTGACTCAATAGGTGAACTGAAGAATGAAAATAGTCCTATTGCCAAAAAATCAGAACTCAAGATCTGGCCCTCATTAGGGCTAAGTCACAGACAAACCGCTGTCATTTATGTGGTGGTACGATGTGATTAACTTTCTCCTGGATCATTAGAGAGTCTCTGTGGGTGGTGATGTGCCAGTTACTGTTCTCAGCTGGAAGGAGGGTCAGCAATAAACAGCCAGGTGGGGAAAAAGGGGCGAAGAAATTCTTTATCAGTGCTGAATTTTTAGTTGAAAACTGCACAGATTTTAGGTCAACTAAAGTGTTTACTTTGTTAACCCCAGAGACTTCAGTTGTCTTTATAACAGCAGGATGCAGGAGATGTGTCACCTGACTTTAAGTCCTTGTCTGCAGCTTGCAGAGGTCTCAAGTGAGCTTTAGCTGTGCCAGATACAGTTGTACATAGCCTGTTTCCAGAACCAGCAGCTGGGATATTTGCAGCGGAGGGGTGGGAATGTGTATGTCATGTTGTTTTGAGGGGTGGTGATGCAAGTGCTCAGGATGTGCAGGTAGGACAGCACCATAACCCTTGACCTTTTCAAAGATGAGAGTTTTCTAGGAGAATAAAGTCAAATGAATTTCACTGTATATTGTGTTTGGCACTAACTCACATCATCTGCTGTGATGATGTTTTGCTGTTTTACTGCTAAGATGGACTTGGAAAGAAAAGCGTCTGCAATCACAATGGATGTCCTAGGCCTGGGCCCTGATTTGTTCAGTCACAATGTTTCACAAAGGTGTATTAAAAGAAAAAACGATGAGAGGAAAAGGTTCAACTCTCTGCTTTTTCCAATATAGAGATGTTAATAGGATAGTTGGCTGGAAATGTGCTTCTAGATTTTGAGGAAAAAAAACCCAAAAAAAATCCATGACAAAAACCACCCAAGGTTTTGCAACACAGTTGCAGCCTAATGCAGAATAAAAATGGAACTTTACAAAATATCTGAAAGAGAGGACATTTTTCCTTCAGAAACATTCTTCTAATTCGTAGAATAAAAGAATCACAGAATTGTTGACATTGGAAGGGCCTTTGGAGATCATCTGGTCCAACCGCCTGCTCCAGCCTCTTGCCCAGGACTGCAGATGGCTTTTCAGTGTGTCCAGAGATGAAGACTCCACTTCCACACACCTAGGCAGCCTGTGCCAGTTCTCAGTCATCCTCACAGTAAAGAAGTATTTCCTGACGTTCAGATTGTGTTTCAGCATTATGGTTTGTGCAGAAACACAATCTGTGTTTCCGTTTGTACCCTTTGTTTCTTGTTCTCTCACTAGGCACCACTGAAAAGAGACTGACACCATCCTTTTTACTCCCTTTAGCTATAAATGGCATCCTTTTTGCACCCTCTCTTCAGGTATTTATATACTTTGATGAGATCCCCCTGAGCCTTCTCCAGGCTGAACAGTCCCAGCTCTCAGCATTTCCTTACAAGAGAGATACTTCAGTCCCTTTGTCGTTTTGCTGGCCCTTTGTTGTACTTTATCCAATATGGTCCTGTCTCTGCTCCCTCTTAGTTTCTTATGCCCCTCCTCACTGGCAGAGCAGGAGAGACTTAAAGGTCCGTGATTATGGTAAGCCCTACTTAGCAGTAATTAAAATACCATTATGATAGCAAAACCATTCTCATGCTAAATCCATATCAGAGCACCGTACCAGCTACTAAGAAGAAAATTAGCTCAATCCCAGACACATGCCTTTCTTGTACTGGGAAGCCCAAAACTGATCACAGGACTTCAGGTGAAGCCTCTCCAGTGTGAGGCAAAGGATCACCACCTTCAACCTGTTGGCATTGCTTTGCCCAATGCAGCCCAGGATAACATTCTCCATCTATGTGGTAAGGGCACATTCCAAGATAAGTTGTGCTTTTTAGCTACTATTCTTTTGGTTCTGAAGTTCACAGTTGTGTAACAGTATGTGCTCCAGAGGTCTGGGGTGTTCTGAGATGCTGAGAACAGACTTTGAAGCTTTGAACACTTTTAATTGCTTCAGTCTGCTCCCTTAGTCCATGGTTTGCCCTGTCCTATTGTGTCTTTTGCAAAGCCTGTCTGTATATTGTGTACCACTGACAAAAAGGCTGCTGCATGGTGCAGCAGGCTTTCACATTCAGGGAAACAGGATGAGTTTGGGGAGAATCAATGCAGGGGCAGTGAGCTGTGAAATCAGTATTACAAAGGATTCATTCTGTAGAAGAATATAACAAATCATATTAAAACATCTCTTGAGAGGGCTCAGCTACCTCAGTTTTGAAGGTGGGGTAGTGTTTCATATGACATTATAACATTTTACACCTGATTCTAAGGCTATGTGCAATGGTGAATGATAAACAGTGCTGAGTCCTCTTTCCTAAACTCTCATGGTTAATTACAAAATAGTTTAGATTTTAATGTTTTTCAGCATGAAGACAATGTGGTTTTGAAATCACTGTTATAAGAGCATATGGCATAACAGACAGTCATGCTTATCTTTGTGATACCTATGCCATCCAATTAAGCTTATAAGCCTCTTTATTAATGCACTTTCAGAAAAGTGTCTCTCTCAAATAGGCATCATCACAATAGGTTGTGGTTAAAACAGCAGACCACTAAAAGATGTTTCTTGTGCTTGTCCAAGTGTGGAATTTCAGTTTTATGTGGTTTCTTCTATAGCATCTTCCATAGTGATGTCAGCATGTCTGGTTTTCCCTCCCAAAGGCCCAGAACTGAAAATACTTGTATCTGGATCAATGACAGGTCTGAGATTTACTATCTCATGAACCCTCAGAGCTAAACACTGCAGCTTGCTGTCATTCAAAAGTCATGACTCACTACTTCTCAACAAGATAAGGCTTTGGTTTAAAAGTCTCTATGTTCAGGAATCCTAGTGTACCTGAATTACTGCATGTGGAATATAAAAAGCTCTAAAACTTATTACTTGTTCTTTCCCTCTTTCTGAGGCTTTTATGATTGTTTCTTACTATAGTAATAGCACTTGACTTTACACATTGAGAATTTAAGGAGAAAAACAACCCTCTTTTTGTGAGACATACTTCTATTCTGAATGTTATCTTATGCTTTGGTTGTGTTTCTCCATCTGCCACAGATAACATTTACATATGTATTTCACATTTCTGAATAACTTCATCTTTTTCTCAGAATATATCACATCTTTAACTGGCTCCTTATGAAGTTGGTATGGTCAGATGTTGTTAGATCAATAAGGTTTTAAGATTTAGGGTTTGACGTAACTCAGAAGGTAGAAGACCAAATGTAAGAGATGGAAAAACTGAATGAATGTTCTCAATAATTTAAAAGGAAAAGCCCATTCCATGTAAAGTTGCTTTAATTAGGAGGGAGGCTAAGCCTGGGGGTGAATGGATTTTGGGTACTGAGTAGATGATACTTCTCCAATTATTATTATATTATTTACACAAAGTAGAGCTTTGTAAGAAGGGATGATCAAGGCTAATGCCTTTTCTTCTTTCCCACCCTGTGCTGTAGCCTGGTGGTTAACCCCCACTTGCATCAGCAGAAACTTTCACTCAAGTCTCTTTAAGGAGGAGCCAAATGCTCCTTCACTGTGGATGGAAGGGAAGGGCATTTTCTTGCTCTTGCTTTGTAAACCTTGCTGTGCACTTCCTTTGCCTTTTACACAGTTCATCTGTATCAGCATATTTAGTTATGGATGTCTTGGACTGTTCCATTTAATATACTGATCTTTCTTTCTGAGCTTTTCATTACAGCAAGGAAAACAAAAATGTAAACAAATGAAATCTGGTTTGATAAAGACCAAAGCATGTTGCTTTTTGCATAGCCCTCTGAAAACCAGTTATGTGCACAGACCTCAGAGTGACAGACAAATCCTCTCTCCTGAGCAGGCATTGCTAAAGAGTCTTGCAACACTCTGAACTGAAAGCTCTCTCAGTTGTCTGACACTATCACTCAGATTTCTGACCTAAGTCAAGCAGAGTCTTGCTTAAATGCCTGACCTTCTCAGTACTGTGTTTGCCTCATGTAGTGTAAAGAAGTGCATGGCATGAGAGGGAATTAAAATGATGTTTACATACTGACATAAGCCTTTTAGACGACATACATTCAGGACCTGATCCTGAACTATCAGTGATTTTACAGGAGGCTTATCTAGAGAAGAAATGCAGATGCTGAGTCTTAAATAGAACTGCTCTATCCATTCCCCACTTACAGCTGAGCTATACAGAGTGTCATTGGTGATTCTCATGAACCTTAGCAATTTGCTTGGTATTACTTAGTTCTGCTTTTTAACAGACCTTGTAATGCTATGCACACAGTTTTCAACCTCAAATCTCATCTTCTATCTTTTAAAAATCATTGTTCTATCTTTATAGCAATAGAGGTTTAGCAGGGAAGAAGGACGTTGTATTACTTTGCACAGTAATGAAGGAAAGAAAAGGGAATTGTCTATAATTTGTTTCTCCATCCAGACAAGTCAAGCTAAGTTATGATGAGAGCCATGATCACCTACCGTTTTATAGCTGATGTGATTGTTGTTATGAAGCCTATAACATTTTTAACAATGCTGTTGTGCTGATCATCGTTCTTGTCTCAGCAGAACATTATTACTACAGTCAAGTCAATTCAGCTTGCAAGCAGGGCTTGCTGCTGGCAGGGTGTGAGAAGAAATCACAGAGGACTCTCCTTACTCAGCTAAGGACAGGGGACAAGGGAGTGCAGGGACACGGGGCAGTTGGTTGAACCCTTCAATGAATTATTCAAAGATCTTTTCTTTTACTTTTCTCAAGGTGATGAACAATTCTGTCATGTTTCCGATAGATAGCAACCTGCCATTCAGCGTGACTCTTCAGCTGTTGTTACACAGTGGCTGGCTGAAGGGCACAAGCATGGCTAAAAATAAAGACTGGAAGAAAGAGTTCTTTTTTTTTTTCTTCAAGATGCTGCTTTGCAGAGGGTCGTGTAAGAGTCAAAGCATAGCGGTGGCTACGGCAGCCCCACAGCTATGGGAAAAGGCAGATGGGGTGGGTGAAAAGAGAGCCAGACAGTACATAGAATCATAGAATCATAGAATAGTTAGGGTTGGAAAGGACCTTGAGATCCCCCATTATTTCACCTCCTTAGTGTTTGTTTCTTCTGCTTGCATACTAGTGGCCCTTATTTAGCTGCTTACTTGATTGCTCCTATTTCTTGTCTGATTTGCAGTGGAACATGACTCGTAATAACATTCCTAGCATGTGGTGAGCTCAAGTGCTGTGCTTGCTCCTCTACTAGTATTGGTGGCCTTGCTGAAAAATCTTTCTTACCATCCACATCTCCTTAGCCCAGAGGTCCTTAAAACTGTGGTATGAGGAATGAAAATCTCTGCCTACTTCTCTGGTCATCAAATAGTCTTCATGTAACTTGTCTGTCTCCTTTTTCCCTCCAATTTACCTCCATGTTGCCTTGGATCTTTGGTTCAAAGTCAGTGAATTTACACTGGTTAAAACATTTCCCTCATTTATTTTTCTGCAGTGTGTCCTCCACTGTTCTCCTTTCTACCATCTGCCTGCTACTTGTCTGATGTCAGGGCTTCTATTAGAGTCCACTGTATGGTTTGACAGTTATTCTGGTGTTTTGGTGGCAGGAGGCATTTTTAAATCCATTATTCTTTTTTAGCTGAGTTTTAGCCTAGTGGAGGATATTAATTCTGAAAGAATGGGAAAAAACAGAAAAGCTGTATGAGCTCTGATGTATATGAAACTGTATGTTCTGGAAGGTAGGTAAAGAGGAAAGTCTACAATGCTTTTGTCTTGCCCTTCAAGTTATGGAAATTATTCCTGGAAAAACTTACCACTTTCTGAAATATATCTAGATTTTTTTTTAGGTTTGTTTTCTGTATCTGTTGCTTGGAAATGGTTGTTTAGATAGACTGAGAACTCTGACCTACAAATTAATGTACTAGATTTTGCACAGCTAGAGCAAACTATTTAGCAGGACAGACTGAGTCCAGAAGTGATTTTATGTACATAGGTATAATTCCTGTGGAAGTTACTGGGAGTTGCAAATAATTCCTGCAGGCAAAAGTGATGAAGAAATTAGTATTTTTTAGTCTGGGCTAATACAGCACGCAGGAGCAGTCCAAAAGACCAACTCAGAGTTTGGTGATTTTTGATTTGAAATGCCACTAACTGTATATGTAGGAAGCTGAAAATCTGCTGGGGACAGATTCTTGAAATCTCATTCTTTTAGTGAGCATTATACTATTGATCAGGACAGCAAATTGTCTGGTCTCATGGTGGAAATTAAGGTATGGAAATGTTTGCACTGATTTGCCTTTTAAACATTTGTGTGTATAGAAGTCTCTGTGAGCATCTCTGTGCACATGGCTTAAAAGAGTTTTTAAACCAGTGGTGAATAACTGGCAACATAAGATACCAGACTGAACTCTTCTACTTACACTAGGTGAGATTTAAAGAGCTAATGGACACTGTGGAAAGAATGAGGAGGAAACTTCTGGTTTTGGTTAGTACTTTCCTCCTTTTACCAAAATAAGTTATGACATCCAGGCCTCAGTTTGAACTAATAACTGCTGCATGACTGCACTAACAGTTTCCAAGTCATTTATTTTGAAGTGCTCTAGGTTACTTGGGGTATGAAAGGTGTCATAGAAAAAGAAGTTTCATTTAATTCATTTGACATGTTTTTTTGAGCTTTCCATGTTATAATGGAACATAGAGATTTTAAAGTTTGCTGGAGGTCTGTATGTGCATGTATTTATGTAAAAACCTGTGGTATACTTAGGATTCAATATAAATGAAATATTAATCTCAAAGCAACAGGTCCTGGCTTTCTTTTATAAGACTCAAAATTTTTTAGTTATGATTCGTTTAGCTCCCATTAAAATATAAATTGAGCACAGTATAGGCATTTATGTAATGTGTTCCACTATAAGATTACTGCAAAACAATTTAATAAACAGACGCCAAATTGAAGGTAGAATTGCTGCATTTCATATTATGAGAGCTTTGCTTTCTTTTTCCATTCACACAACTGTGTTCTGGAATATAGTTTAGATATACTTACATAAAACACATGTAGGTGTGTGTTGGGCATGCATCGACTTAACTTGGACACACAAGAAGTATGCCTTGGATAAAATATATTAATGGTACTAGAGACCTCACCTACACACTTTTGTTTTGCAGGTCATGGAGAGTCTGAAGTTATAGATTTAATATTCAAGATCATGGTTCTAAGAAGCTGTTCAGCACTGTCACCCTTGGTTAGTTTTGCTGGAAACCTGTATCAGTAACATCTGGCCCCTAATTGGCTTTGATGTGGGTTTTCCTGAGCTTTCAATGTATGACCTTGGAAAGACCATTGTACTCTATTAAAATAGCCTGGTTGAAACAAAGACTCATGTCTCCTACAGATTTAGAATGGAGAAAGAGAGAAAAAAAAGTTGCATTCACCCTGTGAGCCAGATGAGTATTTTAGCATGGAGGGTTTGGCACGTCAAGATGTCATGTTGCAGAGTGCGGAAGAAGTCAGAGGTGAGCAAAGGTTCTGGCTTGTAGACCAATGGAGTTACGGGTGCCTCTGTGACCACAGGCAGCTAGTTAAATGTCCCTGCCCCTTTCCCGGTCCAACAGGAAAACTGTATGAAAGGCAAGATCTGCTTAGATAGCAAGTACTGTCACTAAATGGAATATTCCTAGTAGAGGTAAATGCAAACAACTGTGCTGTTACGAAAGGCCTTGTGCACTCCTACCAGAACATTTGCAAGTGAAACGTGAGGCTGACCGTAATGTCATAGAATCATAGAATAGTTAGGATTGGAAAGGACCTTAAGATCATCTAGTTCCAACGCCCCTGCTATGGGCAGGGACACCTCCCACTAAACCATGCCACCCAAGGCTATGTCCAACTCTTAATTGTTTTGTGTCCTGCCACTGGAAGTAGTTTTCTGATCTTGAAAATATGGTACTAGATAGTTCTTTTTTTTTAGTGTTGTGTTTCACCTTTATGTGAGGATTGACCAGTTTGTTCAATATGGGGGAAGGAGCAGAATATGTTTGAGACACTCATACAACAAGTTTTGTGTCTTTTTCCTTCTTTGTTACTAAAGTGGATGACATAGTTTGACATGTATAGAGAAAAAGGTAAAGGCAATGCACGTTTGCACTAAGATGCTCTTTCTGATGGCTGTGTGACACAAAGAGAGAGCAAGGATGTAAATAAGGTGGTAGAGCACAACTGTCCTCCTGAACAAAGGAAAGCTCCTAAAGGGAAGAAACACTTTTTATGTGGCAATGTTACACCCTTCCAGCAATTCTACCCCTGAAGAATCACCACCAGAGTACTTCATGTGTGCTCAGCTAGAAACATGAACTGGTTGTGGGTCTGTACTCAGAAGCACATTCTCTTCACCCTGCACTCATGCATCAAGACAAGGGGTAATGGTTTAAAAGAGTGTAGATTTAAACTGTATAAAGGAAGAAATTTTTACAATGAAGGTGGTGAAACACTGGAACAGGTTGCTCAGAGAGGTGGAAGATGTGCCAAACATAAATATACTCAAAGGTTGAACTGGGCTCTGAACAACTTGATATAGTTGAAGATGTCCTTGATTATTGCAGGGGATTGGACTACATGATCTTTAAGGGTCCTTTCTAACCCAAACTAATATGTGAATCTGTCTGGTAAGGGTGGCCTAATTCTTTTCAGCACATCTAGGAACTTTTATTGTTTTCTGGAGGTATTTACGGTACTTGGAAATCCACGTTAAAAAGAATTGACAGATGGATGAGAATTGCTGATTGAAGAGAGGTTGGAAATGGAAAATGCAACTTGAAATATGTTCCGAGGAATGGGAAGGAAAGGTTGCTTTTTTGCAGCAGGGTATTCAGCAGATGTGGGAGGTCTTGATTTCACTGGAGGTGTGAATTTTATTTGGATCTTTTGTGGTATTGCATTCCTTTCCCCCAGAAGGAATCCTGATGTGATAAATCTTGACATGACATAAAGTGAATTGTGTCAAAGCCAAGGCTGTGTAACAGAAAATGATCACTCCTAAAGGGAAGAATATTCAAATAATCTTTTTCCATGCTAGTGTTGATATCCCTCAAGCATTTGTGAGCATGAGAAGGTGGAAATATAAGGGCAAATTCTGGCTTTGTAACAAATAGTTTAGAATAAGCACCAGGAGTGCCCTCTTGAGAGAAAGCTTTCCTTTAGTTTTGTAGGTGGATCAGAATTTCAACGCAGATGAAATAGTGATGGGTTATTTTTTTTGTTTGCTTTTGCGTTTCTCTCTCAATTTATCGTGGTTCTGATTTATAGCAGGGTTTTTTTTTTGGAGTAATATTCACTTTGGAGAAATGCAGTTTCCAAACAGAATGGAGGGAAACAATGTTTTCCATCCTTCATATCTTTCATTACTCACCTCCTAAGGTGCTACTTTGGTGTCTCAGCTGGCTGTCTCTCCAAGTTGTCTGCTGGTTTATGGGAAGAACAAGCACCGGTACCTGAAGTGCAAGATCTAGTCATTATAAGCATTCTGACTTTGATTAGGTAGTATAAATGATATATATATAAATAATGGATCATATGTTGTTTTATTTAAGCAACAGTGGCAAGATATTCTGAGGGAGTCTCCCATTTTAAAGCAATATAAAATTTTACTGAAACACAGCTTCTTCAGCTTTCTACATCATCGCAGCTTTTTTTAGGTTGCTTCCTGATGCTTCAGATATTACAGTCAAAACTCCCACCATGCTGAAAGCTAGCATGCCAATTTCTTCTGCAGCAACTATTAAATTCAGTGCAGCGTATCAACCATCTGCAGCCCATCTGCTGGCCCTAACATCTAAGACACAGACTTCAACCATGAACAGTTAAACCCCACAAATTGTCAATAATGAAGAGTCCATCATAATCAATGCGTCAAACACCTGTGTGAGCAAAACAATGAAGCAATGACTTTCGCAGGAGAGTGGATATAGGATTTGATGGAGCATTATATGGGGCCTGGATGGAAATACTTCTGTTGAATGTTTAGAATAGAATGTGCAGTCACTGTAGCATTTTGTAATGACAGGATGACACATTATTTTAACAACCTACATAATGCATATGGTAACAAATGGTTAACATGCCTGTGCATCTATTCCTTGCAGCAAATAATCAACCTGGAAAGTCATAGAGCAGTACACATCCCATTTGGCAGCAGTTTTCTAAAAGAACTGAAGGTGATGCTTAAAACCCAGCAGTTTTTTAAAGGCTTGCCCGCAGCCATGCTACATATATATGCAGACTCACACAGAGCTCCTGCTTTGTTGAATGTCTCTACTTGTTTACAACCAGAACTGGAGGGATGGTGCAGCACAGCTGCTGTTGTGCAATCTATCCCTGATAACCAGGATACCCTCAAAGCATTGTGGGCTTCTTGCGAATAATCTGCTATGTTGTGCATATTTTCCTTTGCTGTTTGTTATGGCATGTGGCTACCCACCTCATTGCTGTGCCAGAAAGGACTCCATTATCCACATGATGCTGCAAACAGAGGGAATGAGCTGGCACCACGAGGTACAATTTTTTTTGTTGTAATCCTGAGAACCAGAGTTAAGAGTCACTGGACCTCCTACTTCTGGCAAAGGAGTGGAATTCTGAATTGCTAAACTGCAAACACGCTTATTTAAGACCTGTCACATGCCATAGAGTGTGTAGTCTGTTTGTGTGGAGTATTTCTACCCAGACATGGCAAAGTGTGAAAATTAGCAGGCAAAATGGTAAAGGAAAGCTATTTTTGTGGAAGGAATTTAAAATAAACAGAGAAAGTGAGAATGAGAATTCGGATGCTAGCAGATTGTAGTTTGTGCCTTGGGGATGAGATGTAGAAGGGAGTGGGAAGTCATAGAAGGGTGATGACTAGAAGGATGACCTACACTGAACTTTTGATTTAGTAAGTGAGAGAGAAATGGAGCTGCTTGAAGAAATGGAAGTTGCTATCCCCCTGGGAAATGAAAAAAATGTTTAGCAGTTGAAGCAGTAATATTACAGAGTTGATATCAAGAAAGGCAACTGTTTTCCTCCCCTTCCCCTGTTAGGGATTTTCCTTTTACTTACTTGGTTTTTGGTTTTAATTTTTATTTTTTTTTGTATTTAAATAAAAAGTGATACATTTACACACACGTATATCTCATTTATTATATTAAAACATATGTACACTCTAGTATAGATTATACACACACTTACAAGCAAAATTCCCCCCAGACTGTAAGATTCCCCACATCTGCGGAGAAAAATTATATTCTTGTCACTTTTTAAACTGAGAGGGGTAGTAAAGGGGAGTAGGATGTTAGTGGCAGTAGGACATGCAGAAGCCATCCATGTCTCTAATTCTAAACAGATCTGATAGAAATATCATCCTTGTACCTGGATCCAGGAGCCATTGGTCCATACAAGAATTCAGCAGGACCCCAAGCATGGTTCCTTCAGAAACACACTGTGGATTCAGCAACAAATTGCTGAAAACAGGGTGTTCCAAATATAGAAAATTTTGGATGGATTTTTTTTTTTATGTTTCCAGACAAATTTGGAAACTCACAGCTGCAAAGGTTAGTAATCTGGGAAAACTGTGAATATAAAGAATGCTTTAATTTTCCTTCTCTGCAAGAAAAGTGACTACCCTTTCCATTTTCTCTGCAAGGATACTGTTGAAAGCAAGTTGATTTCCAAAAAAGTCCTATTCTTAGTTGCTAGCTTCAACCCAGAATATCTCTGTGTACTTAGCCAAGAAATTGATTTACCCAAAGGCATCAAGATTGATTAATCAACATAGTTATTATACTATATATGTTAATATCATTGCAGTTAAGAATCTGTCACTGCTTTTGTTGTTGGCTTCCTATCTAAAAGCTTTAAATGTGGATGAAAGATTTAGTTTGGACTACAGGTGGTAGACAAAAAAGCCCTTTTAAAGTGACTGAGCAGATTTTTGGACCTCCCTGCTCAGAGCAATCTTGATTTTTTTGTTTGTTTTTGTTCTTCAGAACATCAGTCTGTGCTAGTTTTGAGTACATATGTTATGATGTTGTCATCTGCTCACAGCACGAGTTGGCTACTAATTCAGTTATCTGGTCCCTGGTAAATATAAAACTGTGTTCTCTTTTTTTGTTGAGCACATATAAATGACACCAGCATTAGATATAGGAAGAATTATTTTTCTCCCTAGCTTCTGTTGATCTGTTTTGATTATTTGTACCTCCAAAGGACCTCACAATCAAAGCAAAATTGACAATTTTCACATAGGGTTGAGTGAAAGCAATATATTCTTCACTAGTACTTGAGCAAGTTCATTATTAGTTTGGCTGGGAAGGTGCTGAACCTTGACTGAATTTCAGGTTCACTAAATGAGGTTCACAGATGTCTATCGAGGGTATTCCACTAGTAATGACTTTTAGTCTTTACCAAGCTGAGCAGAATTAAACCCAATAATGCAGCAATTTAGAGAGGAAAGGTTCACATTCCCCTTGAAAGCCATGAGCGTTCATTCTCCTTCAAGTTGTTTCTAACCTAAATTTTAAAACCAGAGCCTTTAGACATCATAAAAATGAATTCATAGCTTCAGTAAGCCATTTATCACGATTTATTGCAGAGTGAAGGTTTTTACTTTTTTGGCTTTTGACATACTTTTTGAAGCTAATTGAAGAGTAACCCTTACTTCTCTTTTTTGCTTTCAGATATTCTCTAAATAAAAGATTATCCTGTAACATGATTACAGGGTGAATTTACAGTACAGATTCATTAGGCTTTTGAAGTAATATGTCAGATTACAGTGATAAAGGGTTGAGTCTGCAGCTGGATTGGATGGAAGTTTAAAGAATAAAATCTCTGGAAATTATCTGGGTTAAAAAGAGGAATGAAGCCTACTAGCAGCCTTGGGTTCCTGGTCATACCTGTAGCTCTGTGACACTTTGAATCTCCTCCTAGATGTTCTAGAGACCATGAGTAAGATAATTCACAGTAATTTTGCTACATTATCAATCAGATTTTGATCAACTTGTCTTTTATATAAAGAAAAAATGTAATTTATGGAAATTTTCGATGTGTAAAACAAAACAAAAAAACCCTCACTTTTGTATTGAATGAGTAGATGGTGAAACAGACATCTCTTTTCCTGAAAGCACTGGCAGGACAATACGGAGTAATTATAATGTTTTTGCCATTCTCTGCTCCTTTTTTCGCAGAGGAAAAGGACTCAAAGGTCTCATAGGTACTGTTTTAGGCTTCCTGCTCCAAGCATTTGATTAGTTGCAACTGATTTTGAAGAATTCAGTGGCAGCTGATGAAGTGTAAAGATTTCTTTGTAGGAGAGAGAAGGCCTTCTCTACATAAGAAGATGGCACTGACTTGACTATTGTGGCTACAGCATAGCATATAATACATCAGCTTTCCTTCGTATCATGCGGTAATTGATTCCCATTCCCAAACAGGCTCAGAGTTGTACAAAAGAAAGATGATAAGCATTTCATCCAAGATAGCAACATACTGAATTTGTTGTCTTTCCAAGAAGTTTGTCTGAGTATGTATATGATCTCTTAGTCAATTTGTTTACCTTCTAGGATTGCTCCAATAACATCTGGTAGAATGCAGAGACCCTTTCATGCCAATGGACTATACAGTAGGATATAAATATTAACCAGACTGAATATTAACAGGTATTTTCCTCGCCTCAGTCATGCAGTTGAATTAAAAAAGACAGACTTAGTGACATGTACCTACTAACTGCTATTCTACTTTGTATTCATAACTCTCCTGTAATTGTACCTGCTCTGATGCATTATTGTGTCAAGAAAGTAATATTAACCTATTGCTGCTTCTCTCTACATATTAAGTAGAATTAAAGAACAATGTTATGGTAATAAGAAAAGAAATTCCCTATTCTGGGAACTAGCAATGTATTAATAAGGTGGTAGACAGAAATAACTGTTTCTAAAAATACAGTACTTATCTTTTACCATTTTTTTAAATCAACTCCAGTATTTCATTTATGCTACTCGATTTGGCAGATGTTAAGCTACAGTTTTACTGTATTCAAACAAACATGACAGTTTTAGGTCAATGATAGCACAGACACATGCCAAACGGATGAGAATCTGCATTATCTTGAATTCAATAATAAAATTCCCATCCAATTTAGTAGTGCAGGAGCTTTGTCTTCAGGTAATTTATAAATAAAAAAATTCAAGGCTGGTTGAAGTCTGTCATCAGGCCCATTCATCTTTTTCATCCACTCTTACTACCTATGCAAGGGCCTTTCCTCAGCTTTGTCATGGCTTCAGGCGTAAGCTACATTACTTCGATTTATTTGTAACAAAGATGTCAAACCCAAAGAGATGCTTGACTTTCTGTTTTGTTCCAGACACAGAGATGTCTTCAACTGCATGCTGTGATTCCTAAGCCTGGCAGTTTTACATGGTTCATATTCAACCTTGTTACACCTGGCATGGAGGACAAATAAACAGGTACATGGCTGGAATACCATGGTGGTCCTTCCCTTGTTATCTTCTGCCTTTTGGCCTTACTTCCCCAAATGCAATAGATTGAAGAAAAATGGGCCCTATGCTTTCTCTATGGGCCCTTCATATATTTAAAACTGTGTTTCTGAGGAAAGTCTTTCAGCCAGATTTGTGTGTGAATACATCTGTCATAAGCTAATTTTTGGCACATGTAGGGATACTTATAAAAGGACAGACCAGTCCATAACTTACAACCGGTTATGGTTAGTTCATATGTTTTCTTCAATGCCATAACACAGACAAAATGTAAACCTTTGGGGAAGGCAGCCCAAAACAATCTGAAATATCTTTCCCAGATTACTAAATTCAAACTTCCAAGACATTCCTCAGTGTTTGTATGAATTTTTTTCTCACACTTTAATCTTTCTGTCACCCAAAATGCAGACAAATCGTGGAAAGCAGAATCTCAGCTTCTGTTTTGTTTCTTTGTTGTTTCAGAAACCACAAAGGATCTATGACATTGTCTCAGCCTTTGTCTTTCTCTCTTATACTTTCCGACTAAGCCTGTTTCAGGAAGTCCATAATAATAAGAAAACTTTATTTCAGATAGATTGCTTTTATTTTCTCATACAGAATCAGTGTCTTGATGACTGATTTTTAATGTTGATTCTAATTTTAGGCAAATCTCTAAAAAGTAAATGATTTTTAATGATAGACTTTTAAATAAAATACTAAATATATTGGTTAGACTTGGTACTGAATGATTAGCCCCTGGGTGTTCTTTTTGTATTTACAATGTTGCTTTATTTTTAATATAGAATGTAAATATTTCTACTTTGCCTGAAATAGAAAATAGCTAAACTTCTGATGTTATAAAATAAGTTGCAATCAATATTATTGTTTCATTTGAGTCCTCAGACTACCAGGATATTATTTCTGTACCTCATTGCATCATTATCTTAGTACAATTAAAGCTAGCAGGGTCACTTTAAAATGATAAGTTTTAAATACAATGCCAATACTTGTCTAGAAGTACTCATACTGAAGGAACTTTTAAGGTAATAATATACATAAATCAGAGAATAGGATTATAACATTTATCACTCACTTTAGGGAAGTAATTAGAGAAATGTAATGATTTCTATAGCATTGCATATGATTGGATTTTGTTTATTAATGGAAAAAATACTCTTCCAGCAGTGTTGTGAGAATTTTAATGATTTTGAGTTGCCAAGACCTTTCAGTATCACTATGTCCTTGGCCTCACACTGTAATATGTTCAGCTCTAACCTGATAATGAGTCCACACCAATGCCCTCAATCACAGCATTCCCAAGCTCTTGGAAGCTCAGACCTCAGCTGAATGACTTTTTTACTGATCCACTTTTAATAGCAACTCAAGGGAAGGACCCTGACAGTAGTGGTTTGGATTTCACATCTAACCAATGACCCAAGCTAACCTCAGGTAGCTTATGAGATCTTGCAAGGTCACAGTCCAAGATAAAACAATAACAGGAGAGGCAAGTTAAAAAAGGTAACTTGTTCTTTTGAGGTCAGCCTCAGCGTAGAAGGTTAACTCGGCTGGTCTGTTTGTAGTGTTGATAACCTTGAAAGAAATATTGATAGAATGAAACCACTTTGTGAACAGTCTTTGTGTTACCCTGCACCTTAGCTGGAGTTGCTATTAATTCTGCTCTGACAGAAGTTATTCTGAAGGTTTCATATGGCCTGTTCTGGCTGGCTGCCACCCACTGTGGTTATTAAGCTGAGCTCTGCAATTTGTTCCTTTATCTCAGGCTGTGTGCGCTCAAGCTTTCCCTGAGCTTTTGTTGTCAGTTTGCTTACATAAATATATTGGGGCCTCAGGACTACTAATACACAGCACTGTGGTATGTGTTTTTGTCTTGTTGAATACTTCATAATTCATCAGTGCTTGTATCTAGCTAGTGAATTTCAAAGACAGTACATCACCTTGCCCCTTACAAGACTGAATCCTTCCTTTGGGGTTATAAGTGAATACTGCTCTGATGTCATGTCACATGGACACTGAAATATCTCCTAGGTTCAGGCCACATTTATCTCCCTTTACATTATCTCAGTGCAGTCCTGTGCAAAAAAATAGTAATTACACTTGATGGTTTATTGCTTGTGAAAGGGCATTCAATCTTTAGATGGGAAGGTCTTTGTGATGTTCTTCTGGGCAGAAGGGCTGCAGGATCTCCTTCTGCTTGGCACTGGTAGAATCCATCCAAGTGTCCTGCCATCCAGTGTCTGCTGCTAAAAGGTGACAATAAAAGTGAGTTGTTTCTAAGATTTTGAACAAAAATACTTTTTGTGTACTAGTTTGGATTCCAAAGTTTATTTTCCTTCAGATTATCTTTTCAAAGGCTTCTTGTTTGGCCAGTAGAAGGGAAGGGATTTTGCTGACTCATAGTACTAAATCTTCTCTCTCTCTCATAACCATTTGATGCTACCCTGCCATTTTCAAAGGCAAAGGATTGCTCTTCAGAAAAATCTGTAACTTAAAAAAACAACCTCAAAGACAACCTAGCTAACAAGGATAATTTTGTGGTGGTATGATCAGGACAAGTGACTCCCTCAGATGAAATACAAGCAACAAAACCAAAACTTTCTTCTTGTTATCAGTGCAATTCCAACTGCACCAGCTTTTCCAGAGCATTGCTCTCTAAAAGGAAGGGAGAAGAAATCAAATCCCTTGTCTTCAAATTCTGAAGTAGTTTTTAAAAATACTTGGGATTAATCTAGGACTGGGCAGCTCCAGGTTTTCCTTCAGTCCAGATGGCCTGGCAAAGAGATACATGATTGGATGGATGGATACTTGGGTGCATGAATGGCTGTTTGAATGGCTGGGGAATTATGTGTTCTCAAGACCTGATCTTTAACATTTTAGCCAGGCAAATTTGTCTACTTCAAGCTAACATGTAACCTGTGCTAATTAAGCGATATCATGTCTCCTGATCTGTAGGCAGTCATCTACAGCAATTCTCCTGAGCTTGCTGTTTTGGGGGGCAGATAATACTTCATCCATTAGCTGCTACCTGGGAATGATATTGAAACTTTAGAAAAATTTAAATGATTTTTTTTTTCTGTTTCTTCTCTGCCACTAAATAAAGGATTGTATTTTCTGGCTCTAAAGAAAAAAGGATGGTACAGGTATAGCTGTGGCACATGTCCCAGAAATCTACAGTAGAACAGGAGATTAAAGGTGCTCATTTAGAAGGTGCTGGTTTGGAGACATCCTAGATCTTGGGAGAAAAATAGCTTGGGACCTTGTTTTCCTAGATTCTAAGTGCGTTGAATTTTTCAATGAAGTCAAAAGGAGTCAGAGGAGCTCAGCCCCAGTGGCTTTGATCTCTGGGAATTTTAGCCATTGACCCATGCAAAAAGGATAACCGTAGGTTTCATCATTCCATTCCATCACTTTTTTCCATCCCCTTTTCCTATTCCTAAACTTAAATTTAGTAGCCCAACTCAATCAGAAGAACAACCCTACCAGAAAGAAGAAATAGAGGTTTTGTTATCTCTGGGCACTGTCACACAAGTTTTAGCTGAGGGTAGTGTGTTAACACTCTTGAGCTTGGTTTTAGGGTGTATTAAGAGGTATCTGTTCTCTAACTGCTTTGTAGTTGTGCTGAGGTCACCCATCTTGAAAGACTCAGAGCAGCAATGTTGATTGGATGTATGGTAATAAATTGAACATAAACAGAAAGGTCAAATAATGCCTTGAGAATAAAGTAACACCACCCTTTCCCATGCTTCTGCCAATACCTTACCTATTTTATGTACTACTCAAATAGGATGTTAAGGCAGATATGCCTAAGTGGTACAAAGGCATTTTAATAGCTTTCTGTGGATATTTAATTTCATATTTCTTCATTTTCTCTTTTATAAAGTACCATTGCAGGAACAGGGAGAGGATGGTTTACATTTATGGAACCAAAGGCAGAGAAGAAATATGGTGTTCAGTACAGTAGAGGAAAAGAAGAGAAAGCAAGAAAAATAGACTCTATTGCTCCAGCAATAAGACTCTCTGTATTTCAATTCAAGCCTCTGTCATCTCCTGTGCTGAATCCTCCCTGATGGGATGTTCTGTAATCTTCTCCTCTCTAACAGTCATTTTTCTTATCAATACATCACTTCAGAATGAAGGCAGCAGAGATTTTAGCTAAAGCTGTGGTTGCATTATAACATAAATATGCCCTTGCAGTTCCTAGCTCTAGATAAAAAACGCTATAGTCTTGTGGCACAGAGTCCCAGTTTGCCTTCCTCTTCTGGCTCCAGTGCATTTAGTAAACACTGGCAGGTGAACCTGGAGGTTTGGTGGCAGATTAACCTTGCCTCTGCCACTCCTCACTTCCACCAGACTTGCACTATCTGCTCTCTTCACTCAGTTCAAGTCCAGTATAAGGCTGATGTTAACTGTATGTTGTGTGAGCTGGCTTTGGCAGAATTTGGCAATTATTTGGCATGTCATCTGTGTAACCATGCTCAAACAAGACTAAGCTTGTGTACTGCTTTGTTAGCGCAAAGATCTAACACTGGTTGGCATGTAGAACGGAGAAAAACCTTGGGACTGGGTGCATTCAGAGTGATCTCTGCTTCTTGCACTGGCTTATCAAACGCTTCTTCTGCACAGAACTGCTAACCATGTAAGATTATTTATCTTTTGGCGAATGATTCTTCTTTTGAATTGCATACTTCTGATGTCACATAGTAGAGACATGAGCTCAACTGTTGACTTCTGTGATGCAGTTGATTTAAGAAACCAAAACTGCTTGTCAGTAAGGCGTTGCTGTCTGATACATAGAAATGTTTAAATGATGTATAGTGGAGCATAAGCAATCCCTAAAGGCATTCATCTGAGATGGAAGATGTACAGGTTTTGGTTCAGAAACTTGTTCAAGTACACAAACATGCAAAAGGCTTTTTTGCTGGCTTTCCATTACTGTGTTTGTTATAAGTTATTAAAATGCTAAGATGTGCTGGGGACTACTCATAAGAGTGGTGCAAACTTCTGTCCTTTGCATATTAATGTATAAGCATGTATTTGCTAATATAATGCATTTTTAGTCCAATATTTATTTAATATGTGTTATATTTGTCAATAACACATACCTGAAATGCTAATAAAGATAAATCAGTGTAATTACAGGAAAGAAGAGTCATAAAGGAGGCATGAATTCCAAATAAGAGTTATGATAGCAAATCAGGGGCAAGGCCTGAAGACCTTGGGTTGTAATTGGAGGTGATATGCTACCTCATATGCATCTGTGAGGAGTAGTGCCTTAAACTGGACAGTGGGTTATTAAAATTAATACCCTTCTATGTGCTGGTTTTTGTGACCTGCCCATGGTTGCCTATAGGGTCACTGGCAAAACAAAGAGCAAAGCTGAGTCTAAGCTACATATTTTAAACTCTTACACTAGCATATCACTACACAATTTGAGGTGAAATATGGCAAACATTAGGTCATTGCACGAAGTCACTACTGGCTACCCAAGTAGTCAGAGATCTTTTCATAGCACATGTGAGAAGCGCTCCTTTAAATCTGTTATACTTTAATTTCCTGAGCATAGGTATGTCTGTGCCTGTTGCTTCACTGTGTGAAGTTATATTTAGCATGAGAATTTTTCAGTGTCAGAGACATGCTAAATCACTTTCTTTCAAATTTACAAGACGTAAAGGGGCAGCCTAAGCTTCTCACTTTTGATTTAATAGGGGCCAAGGGCTCATTTTATAGAGCCAATTGGTAATAGCTTTTCTTTTGCTAAATCGTTTCTCTTCTGCAATCAGAATTTGGAGGTTTGTATTTTCTAGCTACAGTTAGAGAAGAACATCATAGGAACCTGTTTCATAATTTAATGCTGCATTTTGAAGTTTAATCTGACATTACCACAAAAAGCTCTTATTTCATACCTTTGTGCTCTTCACTCCAAAACTCATTATATGAAAATGATCTTATCTTTACTTATGGCAATTTCTCTAATATGCATTAAAAAAATCTGCAAACTGAAGCAAAACTAGTAAAGACAACCAGCAGACCAACCAATCAAGTCAAGCTTTCATCTGAAAAGCTGTTCATGCTATCATGATTTCAGCATCAGAGTCTAACTGTAAAAATGAGGTTTCAAGGTCATTTTCCAAAAAGCTTAGATTCTGGATGGGCTTCAAAAACCCAAAAAAGACAGATGAAGACTTTGTTTTCCCTTTATACATATTTCACAGAGCTTATAGAGTTAAATAATTAATAATGACTAACTGCTATGCAGTGTAATATGAACTACATCAGCATTTTGCATTTTCATTATATTTTAATATCCTATGCAGCTTCTTTCTTTGTTCTTCTCACTCTGCTTCGTTAAGAAATTTGAATAGGCTTGATGAAAAGTATGTTTTTGCTAATTTGTGACATAAATATTTTAAAATCTTCACAGTAAGTTTTGGTAGCTCTTGCAGTTTCCCTGAAAATGAAACACATCTTTTTAAACAATGCATTAGCACTTCTTCCTAACACTTTGTGCTAGAAGAGCAATGTATTACTAGTTCTTTTTACTGACCTGCTGTAACATAGTCACAGAATCATAGAGGAGCAAATCAGCTGTGCCTATGTGTGATGTTAACAAGGAAATTAATGTTTTCACTTAGTTCCAGGTAAAGATGAGGGAACTTCACATCTTATTCTTGCTTGTATAGCTGAACAGGAAATGTACATTTTCCTAAGAAAAGTATAGTGATGACATATCAGATATTTTGCACAGAATTTTGAACTCCACACATGTCAAGATGCTTTAAAACCTTGACTGATTCATCAAGCCAAAGTGAGCATGAGTTTGCCAAGCAGATGAATGTAACTTTAAAGATTATTCTGCCTAGCTCTAGTACTCTACTATCATTAAATAGACTCCAACAAAGAACAAATTCAACTTCCTTCTTTTCATTTTTCATTACATTTAGAAGTAAAATACAGAAGATGAGTTATGGATAAGCTGAAGAAATGCATAGCATGGTGTGGTGAATAGGAAGCATCCAGCAAAGCTCCACTGGCATGCTGGCTCCTGGGGAAAGAGAAATACTGGTTTTAAAATCAGTGATCCTCTCTTCAGGATTTGTTGAAGAGAGTAGCTGGTCTCACATTTGTCATGACTACATCTAAGAATATAGTACGGCCTTCTAACAGTGTGAACTGTCACTGCTCAAAGTTTTGTGCAACAGGATCCCAGTTCAGGACCAGATGCAGGAAGATCTTTATCTCTTGCAGTTGCTTTCAGCATATGACTGTGTTCTATCCTCATTTGTTTTCTACCTTCCTGTTGTATGTGAAAGTTAATGGAGAAAGTTCTGGTGAAAACTAAAGTGTCATGTGCCATTATGTGTGCATGATCTTAACTCTCCTAAATCAAGGTAATGCTGTGAAATTGAATAAATTAAATTATATTTTGACACAGACAAATATGTAAGGATACTAGACAGAAATAGCAGTTTCCCTTAAAGTATTCTTTTAATCTGCATATTTTCTGATGTGCATTAATTTATTTCATTGATTTTTATTCAGATGTAAAGAAATCCGAGATTATATACATTGAAAGGTGTATCCTGGTCTATGATGTAAGCATTTACATTGTAATAATCCAGTGACTTATCCAAAAAGTAAAGTAGCAGATAATAATCTTGATTTCTAGTAACAAGGCAATGGAATTTTCATCTCAAAATTTTAAATGATTAAAAAATCATTCAAAAATGGATATAATGAGCTGTTAAAATATTATCCTGAAATCTTTTCCTTTTCATCCCAGTGATTTACAAAATCATAAATTGCAAAGGTATGTAATGTATTTCCAGTCACAGCTTCTATGACAGAATGTGACTGTTCAGTGCACAAGACATCAACACTTTTGAAATCAATATTTTTTATATGTAACACTTGTATGCTCTGAAAGTCAGAAGAAGGTTTCTGGATCCTGTCAGAAAAGGGTGGGTAGATTTTTTGGAAGGAATGTGATTCTCTGGCTACATGATGCTCACGCAAAGTCAGCTGGAGTTTGTGAAAAATCTGTAAGCATGGTTGGAGTTTTATGAACCTATAAAACTTCAAACCTGAGGCTTAGCTTCAGAGTGCTTGACATACTTCAGACAATTCTGCTTAATCGTTTTGGAAGAACACATCAACATTTCTGTTCCTTACCAACCAAAATTCTTAGGACAGAGTATTCCTTCACACATCAAAGATTTGCCAACACTGCCTATTTTTGTCCTGCAGATAATACAGTTTAGGAGACAAGATGACATTGGTATGAACAGATTGGAAAGTAGCCAGCTGTCTTTCTCCAACCTATTCTCAGTCTGCAGAATCACTGACACATTTGTAGGCAGGTGGTGCATTGGCATTTACTTTGAACCATTTACTAGGGGCAGAATTGAGCACTATTCACCTCACAAAAACACAAGTAGCTAGAGAAGACAAAATGCTGAAGACTGTTTCTACTTTTAGCTCTTTAACTCCTTTATCAGCCCATCTCCACTAGCACAAGGTTTACTATGCAGTAAGTAGCTGTGCAGATGAGCCCTTAATTCCCTCCATGTGAAAAAGGTCATTTTCACGTCTGTTAAAGTGGCAGGAATGCTACTCTCTGAGATGACCTCAGGCAAATATGATGTGTCACCACTATGCTGCCTATGTTATATCAGAAATGAATGCTGCTCTATTCATGATACATTATGAACCAGAGAAGAGGATTTTATTATAGACACACGTTGGCTTGTGTGCATTTAAGAAGTTAACTAACAGATTACTGTTGTTTGTTACTATAAATGTTGCTCCTGGCTCAAGTATGTCTTACTACTTTCTCCAAAGGCTTTCCTTTTCAAAGGAAAGCCAAGGTATGTTATACCTTTTCCTTGATGTTGCTAGCAGCCTACAAGCTTTACTATTCTGTCTGCTGCAATATTCTCAGGAGTAAAGCATCGATTCAAGAGCCACATACATTTTTTTAATCTCTGTGCAATATCACTTTTAATAGTTCCAACAATAAACTTCAAAGTAATCTTTGGCAAGAGTTCTTACCATTGATTAGCATGAACATTCTCATTTTTAAGTTAATTTGGATTCATGGGACTCCTACCAATGGGGAAAAAAAAAAAAGAGGCTAAACCAACTTCTGCTTTATTGAAGTTTAAAATTTGTCTCGGCAGAGAATCAAACTTAGATAGATAAGTTCATATGTATAGGAAATTATTTATAACCTCTATTTTAGGCATCTAGCCTAGGTGTTCTGAATCACCACCTCTGGAGATTGCTTACCTCTGTCCCCTGAGAGAGAAAAGTTATTTTTTCACTATGCCTGAGGTAAGTAGGGAAGCATCTATCTTCTTTTGGATATTTGGTTCAGTGAAGGCAGCACCATACTAAAAATTAGGCTTCCAGTGGAAAATTTCACGAGTATTTAATTACAGAGAGATTTTGTCAGCATTATTGATAATATTTAAATCATAGATGGATTTACAAAACTTTATGGTGTGTAACTGGTTTTGGTATTGCATATTCACAAGAATGGCTGATGCTGATGTTTTACTGTTTTGTTTGATATAATCAGTGGAAAGGGATTTAAGAATATACACGTTGAGAAATTCCCCTGGATTTCATAATTCACCTATAATTTACATACCAGTGTAATGCTACTTTTTTCTCTCTCTTGTCTAGTTCACATATATGGGTGACAAATGGTAATAGTGTCATTACTGCCTATTAACATAGCTCATTAATGTGTTCTAGAAGTCATTAAGTTTGCAAGGAAATATTGATTGCTATGGAAACAAAGGCTGCAAGTTAAAAATAAATAAATGAAGAAACGTCTCCAGGAGTGATCTATGCACTGCATATGCATTTAGTTCTTATCATCATTGTACTCTGTTCACAAGACTACTTGTTTTTTGTACAAATTCTAATGGAGTAATCAAAATGCATTTTATTCAATTCTCATTTGATATTTGTTGCTTTTGTAATTGTAATGCCATTATATGAAGAAATTCCCTGTGACCAGAAACTTGTAGTAAAATGGAGAAGTGACTTTTGTTTATCCATGGCATGCCTACAAGTCCTGGCCATAATTACTGCACTTTGTGAGGCCTGTTTCATAGTTATTACATATTTCTAAGTGTTCTAAAGAGCAGGCATTCACAACTATTTTGGGGTGTAAATAGGGTAGTCATTTTATTCTGTAACTACACTGAGTTAGTATACAAATTAAGTACACAGTGACTGGTTTTATTTCAGTATTCAAGTGACCATGCTCAGGTGATTGTCAACAACATGGGCATTCTTAGACTTTTCTCAGGCTTTCATCAGTTGTGAATACAAAACAGGTCTCTGCAGACTTCGAGATTGGCTTTTACTCCACCTCAACAGCACTGTGTGTCTGACTTGTCTCTTCTGGTTCTACTACATTCCCCAGTGATACTGAATCCCTAAAATATATGTGAAATGTTTAGGGTAGGGGTTCTAAGTTATTTGATCACATTTCATAACCACATTATTGTGATTTTAGGGATGTTTAATACTGAAAAATTTGCTTCTTAATTTCTGCATTATTTTTCTTTCCTGGTAATCCTCAGGTCAGTGGTCTTAATGTGTGTTTGCAGATTTTCCTGGTTAAGTGGACTGCTACTGAGAAGTGTCTTTCTGTCCTTGTCTTCAAGAAATTATTTTATTAATTTTTCGATGTGGAAATTTCCCTGAAAACTTAATTTTCATTTGCATGCTGAGTTAAAACTTATCTAATGCTTGGTCCAAAACACAATCTAAAAGTCAGCAGCATTTTACTCGGGCTAATATGGCCTACCGGGAATGCTCCAAAAAAGTTTGACTTTGCTCATATCATCCTGCATATTTGTTATGATTTATGAAGTAATCTATATTTATCTCAGTGACTTGTTATGTTCAGTGTTTACCACTCCTGTAGTCTTTGGTTCAGTTTGATTCGTTCCCCACAATCAATTTGTAAAAAAATATTAAATAGCCAGGGACCAACAACTCTGCTCTGTGGCAATGCCTTGGAAATATAGCTGCAGTGAGGTGGTTTCCAGTGATATCAACAAAACCCATCTTTGACTGTCTTTAATGTATGCAGTTCTGATTTTGTGTTCTAGTTTACTAATCAGAATATTGTGCAGTGTGCAGTTAATTGTGCTTTACAGAGATCTAAGTGTATTGTATAACACTATTAACCTTTTTCAATCAAAAAAATAATCTCATAAAAATATTGGCTTAGGCTGACATCTACTATATGTAAGAGCATTTACATTAGTACTTCATTGTACCACAGTGTTCTAATTGAGTGCTCTATCAGTGATTCCATTATTTTTTTGGGATCAACACAGAATGACAAAATCTCTAATTTCTTCGGGTATTGCCCCACTTAGCTTTTCCTAAGTCTTGGCAGAAGATTATCTCCTTAGCTTGGTCCTCTGGAAATTACCATTAAGCATTGGAAATGAGCCTTCAGTCTTACTGAAAATCCACATCAGAAGTTCACGCATCTCATGTACCATTTTTTTTCTACCTATTCATTGAAAGTTATCTGGATTTGCTGCATTAAAATTGTAATGAATTAAACAAATTTAAAATAGAATCTAACATCTTGTTTTGCTACTGACAGAATGGGTTCCTCATAACCACTATATATATAATTAAATACTTTTTGCAAGCAAAACACATAGTAGAAATATTTACTGATAATCACTGTCTCTGTCATTAACACTTCCCCCTTGCTTATTGACCAATGTTCCAAAGCATTTGCTAAGATACTGATAATTTTTACTGTAATAGAGTTTTACTTTGTCATTAACTGTGCTGGTCACAGATCTTTCTTATGACTTTCAAACTTCCTCATTAGTGGTTGTGCTTCCTACTGCCTAATTCATATTAATTGCTATTGCCATCCCATCTTCTAAATGACAATTTTCAAGAGTTTTGTTTGTTTTCCCATGTTTCATCTCGTTTCTTAATTAATGTCTCTTCTTGTTCTGACCATAGGTCTGGAAATCCTGTGGCCTCTAGGGAAATGTTTCAAATCACAATCCTTCTGCCCCTCCTTTTTTTTTTTTTGTCATTTTAAAATTATTTTTCACAGAAGATCCAGCTTATGTTTGTTTCCATTTTTTTAATATCAGTATTTGAAAGCACTAGATCAGTTTATTGATATGGACTGCATTGCTTTTATACACAATGGGTATAATGAACTGTACTCAAGCAACTGCTTTTTACTTCAGGAGTCAGTTACTGTTCCTGACAATATGACATAAATTCTAGATTTTCTTTTTTTTCCTGGCGACAATGATTTTTGAGCAGGAAAATGTCACCTGTATTTTGTGTATTCTCTGGTGGCTGTAACACTGGCAGCATGACACTTCCCTTCTGACTTGTGCCCTTCCAGGTATCGAAGAAGCTGCAAATTATATTCTTAGATGAGCAGTTTGAATATTACCCTGTCATGGGTGTTTCTATTTAAACTTTTGAAGATATTGAAATCCCTAAAAGTACATATTAAACCTTTTGGACTGAGGATGAGTGGGACTTCAGAGGGATGTGAGGAGGTCAGGGTTCTGTCTCACTCTCTTAGGGCTTACAGATTTAATTTGGTTTAGCTCTTCCCTCTCTTGTAAGAAAATTATGTAAGAGAACTGTGGCTCACTCTGGATTTTGGACACTGTGATAAGAATGTTTATATTCTTGAATCTAATATTCCCAGAATAACCAGGAGTTATTTCTGCTATAAGCCATATTTTTTGTGATATTTTCTCTCCTTGCTCCCTTTAGTCATGTCTCTAGTGAATTTTAAGAATTCTTGCTGTACCCACAGGAAAAAGAACTTTTTTTTTTTTTCTTTAATTTCTTTTTATTAGATGAGCATGAAATAAAAATCAGGGTTTTAAAGTTCCATCAAGTTCCTTCTTTCTACCATGTATTATTTTGAAGCCAGTCATTTTTTCTATGTGCCTAAATAGTTTCCCTCTTTCTTGAAGTTCAATACAATCCCATGTAGTTCAGACATCTCCACAGCAACTGTTGTTGTTGTAACTACTTCTGATAGGAAATATGAATGCAAACTAAACCCTCAGATTAGATAAGTGACTTTTTATTGCACTAGATACAGAAATCCTCACTAGAAAACTAATCAGTGCAAGAAGCTTTTCAACAGCAGTGCTCCAAAGTACTATTCTACTGAAAAGCAGAATACTGTGGTTGGATTAGTAATGATCATACTAAAAGATATATTGACACACTTCCACTAACAATCCATCAGTCACTACAGCAAGGTGAATCTAGCAATATGAGTAATATTTCCAGCTGAATCGTCACTATCAAGCTATACAGGCTATGCGTTAATGTTTTAGGAATTGTTCTAATGTAGCTCAGCATTTCTGTTTGTCAGCATCTGCTTGCTGTACTACTAAAGTACAATTATTCATTGCAGTGGAAATTACTTCTGATATTGCCCAACCCCCAAATTCTCTCTCTTCTTCAGTTTGTTCAGTTTATGAAACATCTCTTTATTCTTGAGTTATTGCAGGAACAAATGTTCTTGAGCTGTTTATGATTGTTATCTTTAGTTGTAATTTTGGATTTTATGTGTTTATTTTTATTGCTTTGTCCAACAGCCTGCATGGCTTTGTTCAAATCTAGATTAGGTAAAATCAGGCAAAGTCTTGCAGATTTTGTTAATCGTTCCTTAGATACTGCGGTTGCAGATCAGAAGCCGGTTCCACCTGCTGACAGTCACTGTCCCATCCCAGATCATGTTGGCTGTTGCTTGCTAGCCAGAGGTCTTCTTCCGAATGAGTGCTGATTGTCAGAATCATTAACAGATTAAAGACTGTATATAAAATCTGATTTAGTCAGTACATGCAGGAGATTGCTTTCCAGAATCCTGCCTTGGCTCTTTTAAACACTGGCTTTACAGCAAAATATGCAAATGTAGCTCAAATATTTAAAAGTAAAACAGTAAAAGAAATTAAACAGAACAAGAAAAAAGTCGAAATCAATTCCCCTATTTAATCTCACTTGCTTCTCAGAGATTGCACATTTGCTGTAGTCAGGGGCTACTTGTCTGTCCTTGCTTATCCCATTTATTTTAAAAGAACACATAAGAAAGGAATAAGATCCAACAATTTTATTGTATATTAAAATATCGAAAGAACGTGTTCATATTTTTCAGGAAATTATGTAAAATCAAGTTACATAAAGTTATGTAAATTCAAATTGCAAACTGGAGTCCCAGGGAAATAGGCTTACTAATGAAATAGGCCTGATAAAAGCATAAAAGGAATATCATGCTGATTCTGAAGAGCATATATATATATGTGATTCTAAAATATTAATTTGCACAATATCACAGTGCTAATCCAGATCATAAAACTTGCCTGATTTCTCTTGATTTAAACTATTGGCCTTACCTGCTGATTTTCAGACCTCTTGCTTGTGAGTGGGAAGCTTGGCAACCTACGTTGGTCTAGTTATATGATGTGTCAACCTGGCTGATTGGGTCAACTCCAGACATGGATCAAACCTTAGATTTACCTGGCAAACCTAAGAAAGAACTTCTAAGTTTTCTTTCTTCTTTGGACTACCTACTGCCCCATTCCCCAGGGTTAGCTGTCAAATGCTATTTATTTTTTGAACAATTTCACATGAAAGGGTTATTTGTGTCCAGTAGAGAAGGCTAATAAGAAAGCTGTCAGATTCATTGACAAAGCAATCACCATGTCAATGCCATACTGGTGCATTCATCATACAAAAGTGGCCAGATATATATTCCTTTGAAGAATGAGTAATATATAATTTGATAGTCTCAGGCTCTGATCTACAAATCAGTTTTAAGGGATTTTTTTTTGATTTTTTTTTTTTTTCTTCTCAGAAAACTATTTCTGAAAGTGAATTAAAATCTGGAATTTCTATTCAATTTGTGTTCAAAAATTGTTTAACTGCTCAATTTAAAATCTACTAACATGCCTACCTCTTCATTTATGCTTACACTGATCAAATGCATGAAAAAGGTCTTAGTCCTCAAAAGAGTAATTGATTATTTCAGGGGGTTAAAAAAGGAGGGGAGCTAGAAAATGGAGATAAAACTACTGGGAGGATCTAGGAAGGGGGAGTGGGTAGGACAAAAAGGGAAGGCAGCCCATTTGGCACCTGTGAGGGCCTACATCTGGAACTGGTTGAGAATAAATCATTTTAAAAAGCCTGTGGTATCACATAAAAGCTGGGAAATTCATTCTGAAGCAATAATGGAAAGCTTTTAACTGGAAAAAAAAGAGAAAGGGGAAAAAAAGAGAACTCCCTCCAGACCTGTAGTTTTCCAGCAGACTTGTGAGATTCCTGTAGATGCCTCAAATAAAAAGTGGGGTTTTTTTTGAAAGTACATACATATAAGCTTTTTATAATATTTTGATTGATCAAGAGCTCTTCTATGCTTATTGAAAGCCACACAGACAGCGTATTTCCAAGCCAATTATGTTGTTAGCCAGACTTGCACATCCAGCGTGCCAGATGAGTCTCCTCTGGAGATACCACTTTCTACTTTTTGATGCAGAAAGCTGTGATTCAATTTCAGAATACTGAAGATAAAAACTCAATGTCCAAGAACTATGTGAAATTCCCATTATCTCAGGAAGGACAATTATTCTCTGATGTAAATTACATTACTATTTTGGAATGGTAAAAAGGCTAAACTGAGATCAAAATGCTATTCTAAACTAATTCGTCTGAGAAGAGTCATTAACAAATAATTACCATAAGCAATGTTCAATTATTATATTTGAATATACTTTTTATTACAGCCTCATCAAATACTTTTGTTTATCCCAGTAGCATATGCCTGTGATAGGAGTTTTCATGTTATGTTTTACAAATTTTGAACCATTAAAAAGCAAACAAACTACTGGGGATCACATTAATATAACTAAAGATCTGAATATTCATGACTGCAAGTGTGCTATTTCATCCCGACTTCTGTTGACAATGGATGGAGACAGAAGTGGTTGATCTTCGCAAATGGAGTTTTTTCTGTATTTTATGACTTTACTTCTATGCTCAGAAAATGCATTTTTTTACTTTAGTTGAACCATAATCTAGCATCACATTTTTTTGATTATCTGGTTTTATAATGGCATTTTGCTCAAATCTGTTTTAAGAGACAAGTATAGCTCAAGGGAAGAAATACCCAACATTAAAATGAATTCTGGTCACAGCATATATATTGTTTTATCAGAACTAATAAAGAGGATCGGTACAACAACTGCTTTAATGAGAATGAGGTGAAGTGCATGTCTAAGGTAAGTCATCCTGAAGCAGTACCATTGCCTGATCAGGGAAGAGAGATGAGTCATTTGAATGCAAACTGCATTCTTTGATTTGAGACACATATAATTTAACATGGTTAACTAATATAATTTAACATGGTTAATTTTAATTAATCATGGTAACTGGTAACATTTTTTTTCTTCCATTGGTATAAAATAGCATTTTATAAGATTTGATTAATGTATCAGAGAAGAATTGTTTTTCTCAATAAATAAGAACCTACTGACAACTACAAGCTCTGATTGTGCACCGGAAGGACTTTAAGTCCTAAAAGAGTCATCTAACTTGGTTTCTGTAGAGGTGAATATACTTTTAGCTATCAGCCAAATATCTCAGATGATGTCTAAAGATAGAATTCTATTCTTTAGATGAGTTTGATAAAAATAAAGATATATCTTCTTCATGGGAGTTGAGGCCTTCAAAAGAAAAATGTACTGTCTGATGATCAGCTGACATTAGGGAAGATAAGGTCTGGCTGAGTATAAAATCATTTGATGATAATTCAGTGTAAGAGAACCTCTTGTCCAATCTCCTAATTTTTTTATTTGTATCTACTGTATTTTTAACATTGCAAACTTATGTATTTATTTAAACTTATAATCCTACATGAAAATATTTCACATTAGTGAACAGAAATGTTTAAGTGGGAGTCCTTGTGCAATGGGAAGGATGAGACACCAACACATTATATGTTATATGACAATGTAGGAAAACTATATTCAGTACTCCAGAAGGCAAAGCAGATATTTTCTGTGTCTGATTTAGCTGATATTATGCATAGCAAGATGCTGGCATTAAGGAAAGAACTGTAGGGGAATAAGGTTTGACTTACCAATATTACAGTGTCACAGGTTATCAGATATTCTCTGCCTTTCATTCCTAGATTGAGCTCTTAATGTATTTGAAATACATGTTGTCCATGCTACATACTTAATACAGCACTCCTCGAGAATAGCAAGAGGATGTATAGGAAGCTTTCTAAATAACGAGAGCTGAACTAGTCTTATTTTTACTTTAATTTGCTTTTACATTTAACAAACATTGTATTTAAGAGAAAATTCCACTGCCATTTGAATTATTCCTGTTATTTTGCAGAGTTCCAGTTATTTCTTTCTTTAGGAAAAATGCTATTCAACAAGTTTTTGCAAGTGGTAAGACTTGACTCAGCCTCCTTTATTATTCAGAAATAAATTATAAAGAACAAAACCAGCTGTATCTGGAAAAAAATCCTTATCAATAAATGATAGTGTTGCTATGAAAAGCATATTGTGTAAGTGCATTTTCTGCTAGCTATACATTAAAATCTTACAAGGGCATGGGGAATTGAAATTGTCTTTCTAATGGACCATAAATCTTAGAAATTATTTGAATTCATGGATTAAATGTCAGCTTTGAAAGCTTTTGGCAATTTAGTTTGTATTTTAGAAGAAAGAACATCTCTACTGAAAATCAAATTATTGCATTTTCATATTCTGCGTTAGTATTTCCAGAAAAATATTCTTCAAAGGAATAACCTGGGGTTGCTTTTTTTCCCCCTCTGAAAGTTTTTGATATTCCATGTTGCATTTGTAATTAATATGATTGCTAAGGCCAAAAGTGGAAAAGAGCTAAGGAGAATGTGTTACGTGAATAATGTGCACTATACATTGTAATGTGTCGTGGTTTGAGGCCCCTCAAACAGTTCTGTGCACCCCCCCCCCCACCTCTTTCTTCCCCAGTCCCGGGGAAATGGGAAGGAGAATCAAAAGAATGCAACTCCCACAGGTT
>JASSUY010013908.1:0-14245 GCA_032466535.1 Forpus xanthops
CTGAGGAAGAAATTCTTTAGTGTAAGGGTGGTGAGGCACTGGAATGGGTTGCCCAGGGAAGTTGTGAATGCTCCATTACTGGTGGTGTTCAAGGGCAGGTTGGACATAGCCTTGCATGACATGGTTTAGTATGAGGTGTCCCTGCCTGTGTCAGGGGTATTGAATCTAGATGATCTTCTGCTATAAAATATAAGTTATCCTGTGAAAAAAGATGAGTTTCAGACTGATCTAAATATTGTATATTTTGTAATAAATTATGAAAGCAATCAAGGCAGCATTGGTGGTTCAGTGGTAGAATTCTCGCCTGCCACGCGGGAGGCCTGGGTTCAATTCCCGGCCAATGCAGTAGCTTTTTGATCAGGGGACTGGAGCACCTCCTGTATGAAGATAGGATGAGAGAGTTGGCGCTGTTCAGCCTGGAGAAGAGAAGGCTGCATGGAGACCTCATTGCAGCCTTCCAGTATCTGAAGGGGGCCTATAGGGATGCTGGGGAAGGTCTCTTCATGAGGGACTGTAGTGGGAGGACAAGGGTTAATGGGTTCAAACTTAAAGAGGGGAAGTTTAGATTGGATCTGAAGAAGAAATTCTTTAGTGTAAGGGTGGTGAGGCACTGGAATGGATTGCCCAGGGAAGTTGTGAATGCTCTATCGCTGGTGGTGTTCAAGGGCAGGTTGGACATAGCATTGTGTGACATGGTTTAGTATGAGGTGTCCCTGCTCATGGGCAGGGGTGTTGGAACTAGATGATCTTAAGATATTAAGGTCCTTTCCAACCCTATTCTATGATTCTGTGATTCTATAAAATATGATGTTTGGGATCCTACATTTTATGTTTGAGAAAATAAGGGCTTTATGATAGGATATTTGGAAGTCATAGCTAAATTAAAAGATTTGAAGTTATTCTTTTGACAAAAAGTTATATCATGTAGACATTCAGTGCACTGTGTTTCTTTCTAGTGTGAGATAATGACTGAACAAGGAAAATAGAAAGCAGATCTATTAAGTGATTTCCATGATTGCCGTACTTATACTTTTCTTTCCAAAATTAAGTGACAGTTCAGTGTGTCCTGTGCCTTGTAACTTTATCATGAGTCTTAAATTCAGTCTCCTCTAGGAGCTCTGAGAATAACGTGCAAATGAAGATTTTGTGAGCTGCCTTTTTTTGCGTACTATTCCTTTTACACTTTCAAAATAATGTTGATGCAATTAATTATGAGTTTGTTGGAATACAGAGCTTTCTTGTAAGGAAGTAACTGTTCCACTTTGATTTGTCATACTCTGATTAAAAGCACTGTACATGTGATTGCTTCCAGCTAGTAACTGTGCTGCATTTGAGGGGCAAATTATACCTCCTGTCCAAACATCTGTACATTCTTGCAGTCCATATATTTCCTCATTAACTGCAATATTAGAGCAGAATTTGACTGAGTCAGAGGTATCTGTTTTGGAAAAGTCAGTTTACCAAAATAATTCAAATGCTCATCACTGTTGCAAAGAGCCTGTAGGTTTTCACTTGAAGCTTGTATTCCTTTTATAATCATGAACTTTCACCGTGATTTTACATCTGATACCTCTCCCTAGCGAATGTCTCACAAGTTGGTATAGATGACTCTTCAAATAACATTTATTACTAGCTGGAAAGTGTTAAGATGCTATTACTTAAAAAAAAAATGGTTAAACCTGTTGAAGAATCCATCTCTATGATGAGAGAGCTGCAGAGCACAAGTCTGAACAAAAACCCAACATTCAGCTTGTTGGTGGAGATGCTCAACTGTAGGAACCATAATTTTGTCTTTTCCCATCTCCTAAAGTATTTTTAATAGTTTCAGAAAGTTGGTAAGGGGTGAGAGAGCAGTGCACATCTGTCTCTGCAGGGACTCTCAGCAGCAGGGGTAATTTGACATAATGTGTTGCTGAGCAGGAGTTGGCAGTGTGCCCTGGCAACAGAGATGGCCAGCAGCATCTGGGGCTGCATCAGCAGGATCACAGACAGGAACACAGGCAGGGGCTGTCACCTGAGCCCAGCAGGGCAACAAGTTACATCAGGCATGAGCTGAAATGAGAGGGGTTTAGACTGGGTACGGAAACCTTTCCCCCATGAGGACAGGCAGGTCATCAGGCAGACAGAGGGACAGGCTTCCCAGAGGATGACCAGACTCCATCCTTGGGAGGGTTCTAAGACTGGCTGGGCAAAGCCCTGAGCAACCCTGGCTTGACCTTACTGCTGGTCCTGTTTGGAGCAGCAGTGCACAAGGGATCTCCTGGGGTCCCTTACAACATAAATTATCCAGTGATCCTAGGTAAGTTTTGCAACAGTGGGGCAACACACCAGTTACACCTGACTAAAGAATCCCCTTGTTACAGTATTTATAGAAAAGATTTTCTTCAGAAACTCACCCATTTTGTACAAAGTGCAAAATAAATGAACAGTACTTGTTTGCTAGAGATACACTGTGACTTCTCCAGGGGTCTCCTTGAAGACCGCCAACATGAGCAGTTATACTTTTTCCATAGACTCACATGAGTTGCTCCAGTGAGGAGCTGAAGATGACTATATATATGGGAAATTAGCACAAGTACCTTTATATAATCCAGATTATTTGGGAAAAAAAAAAAAAAAAAAAAACCAAGCACAAAGCAAACTCCAAAACATAGGCTTCTTTCTCACCCCCAAGATTAATTAAATAAGGCATTGTGAATTATATTTTCTCTATCTAGTTTTCTATTTGGAAACTAAAGCTGTAAATTTCTTACAATGTCTGAATAAAGCAAGTGTGATAACAGATTTAAACCTAGATAACTGTCTCAAAATATATGCTGCATATCTGTCCATTACTTGTTCCTGCCAATTTAAGATATTTTAGCTCAGTAGTAGCTAGCCACAATTGTAGTATTTTATCTTACTCATCTAAAGGAGGAAAGAGAACCTATTTTTTTCCAAGAGCCCTTTATGAATGTCATGAAAAGATATCAATGTACCTGTGAAACAAAAGGCTTCTGCAAATAGGAATGCAAGAAAAAGTCTTTCTACTTGCACATTCTCAAATGAATTGCAGATGTCAGGCAAATCAATAAATCTTTTGGATATCAAGAAAAATGAAGATCCCAGCCACTTCCCCCAAGACTCTTTATGTAAAAGGTGACACAATAATTATGTAGGTGGATTATGATCTATAGGCAAGTGCACTGACTATTAACATCTAAAAGTGACATTTCCTTTTCAGACAAATTTGATATGAGCTGCAAAGATGCATTTTGCATTCAACTTGCTTGTACAAAAAGCTAAATTAGGCATGCTCTTTTAATTGTCCTGTATGCATTTTCCAGCTCAGACTCTGGCTCTGCCACCTCTCCCAAGTCAGTTGCTGTGGGTAGAGCTGGCCTAATTTTTTTATTGCAGAGACATTTGCCTAAATAGGCAGCTTATGAAACTGCCACTGAAACACTCCAATCACATCTGGCAAAAGATAATGATCAGGGAATGAGAGAGCAAAGAAAAAGAAAAAACATTGCAGTATTTTATTCTGACACTGCGGAAATGAAATTTTTGACTTTTCAAGACAGCATTTTTGTTAGAAGAGGAATGTTAAATAGTCAGAGTTAGATAACTGAAAGCTAAACAAAAATAAGAAAACTCATTTCATGGAAATTAAACCTTTCATGTTAATCGGAATGGATGTATAGGGTTTGTTTCATTAATTCATTTTTTAAATGTTAGTACTTTTTAAACTAGGTGGGTTTTGGTTTTGTTCAGGCATAAATATGAAAAACTGACCATGCAGTTCATGTGGCAGGGGGGTTGGAACAAGATGATCTTGAGGTCCTTTCCAACCCTAACTATTCTATAATTCTAACATTAGATTTGAAAATCCACAGGCAAAGTATCTGTTCCTGGTGAAAATTAAACATCTTTTCCTGTTTCCATGAAAAAAAATGCTCATGTGCTCAGGACTCAAGAATATTCTGTCTCTGGGAGAGCTGAGGATGATGTCATTGGAAGTATGGACAAACACTGTAATGTTGTTTTTAATAGCTAGCATTTTGACCTTTGTTAGTTATTGCTGTCATTATGACAAAGCTTAAATACAGACAACCAAAAGAAAAGAATAGTTCTTTGAGGGCTGTTATGGGAAAACAAAACAAAACAAAACAAAACCATTTTTGAGTGCTAAATGAGGGGCTCTGCACCCAGGCCAGCCATAATATGTCAGTCCCACAGCTAAGGTGGACAGAGTTAGAAAAACTGAAATGGAGCTAAACAGAGAGAATTGAATTCAGCTTTGTCTTCCTTGAAACAAACCTGATTATGGCAAGAAAAAGTATGCATATGTGTTCATCACTAAATGAAAAGAAACACAGAAAAGAGAGAGAAATCCATCAAACAATGCATAACCTTATCAGTGCAGCATTTCACACAACTTCATCCACCCTGCCACAGGGATGGAGTAGCTATAGCCAGAGATTCTAGAACTGGAGTTGAGGTCCCTCCTACCATCCCCATATGTTCCAAACTTGCCTCTGGCCCCCAGACTCCAGTGGGGAGCACTGCTAGGACACAGCTGATGGCTAAGCCCTGTTTCTTATGATGCACTGGGCTGACAAAGCCAGACAAGCTCAAAACCAGCTCCAGGCACTTTGCTGTGAGCTTTTCTGCTCTGCATAGTTGTGCCATCAGTCAGAGAGTGAAGATGAAGGTTTTGCCCCTCTCTTTGAAAAATTGCCTGTGCGTTGTACATCTCTCAGAAACTCCTACAGGATCAGAGCTCCTCTTGATGTCTTGAAGAAATTTAACTAAAAGGCTATGACATGAAAAACTGGAACCTTATAGAAAATGACAATTGATGGCTGGAGAGACCTGAGGCAGGGTAAATAATGACCATAGGGAGAGTGCTGGGAGGAATCTTCCTACATAAGGTTTCATATCAAAAGCCATTTTGTTTCTTATAGGAGGAGATAAGAGGAAAAAACAAACAAACAAAAAAAAACCATGTTATAGCTGTTGCTAGTATGAACTAATACAACTGTGAAAGGCATTGCAGTGGAGATCACAGTGGTTATATGAGCTCCTGTGAAATAGGGTGTAAAATAGAGGCAATACAAACATTTGTTTAGTTTTATTAGCTGATATTTGTATGAAAAGAAACAGTACAAATAAAATGTTGTTCATGCCTTTCACTTCCATAAACTTTAAATGTCTGTACATGTAACACTAGCAAAAAAAAAAAAAAAAAGAAAGAAAAAGGAAACCCTGAAAAAATCACTGACTTAAGCTTTCTACATTTTCATTGGACTTGTGAATTTAGTGATTAATTAAATTAATTTGATAATTTGTTTTCTCTGTGTTAGTTTTTTTCTACTTATATCTGAAAGCCACTAGTTAATAGAAAGCTGATGAGCTTTTTCTCTCTGTCAGGTGCCGAAACTAATCTGAACTTGAGGAGCAGGGAAGATCCAAATACATCAGATACTGGATCAGAAACCCAGGATAAAAATGCAAACCATGGAACTCAGTCATCTAATCCACTCTCCAGTTCTGTGACTGCTGAAAATGGAAATTCAGTATCAAATGGTAAGCAGGTTTTAATCCCAAAGCTCTTCTAACATAAAATTGCTGAAGTGTTTCCTTGAAAGAGCTTTTTAAGTTATAGTCAAGTTGGAATCTTCTGAGTGGTGACGTGTGTTTCTGGAACTGGCTTAACTTAGTATGTGTGAACTGATAAGCTCCTCTCCAATAAAAGCTGAATGGGAAGAAAATAATACAGCCTCTGTTGAGGAATTTGTAATTAGCCCACTTCCAAGCCTGTAAACAGCCTGAGGCATGGGGGAACTGAGATTTGAAATTTCTGATCCTGTAAACAATACAAATGGGAAAGAAAATGGAAAGTCAGGGTCTCCATTTGCTACCAGGTCCTTACTAGTGAATGACAATTTTTTTTTTCATTGCAACAAGATGATCAAATGGTGCAAGAGCATTTACAGAAATAATTAAATTTTTCAATGTCCTAAAAATACAAATGCTAAGGATGTAGCACTGCTCTTAGTTTAGAATTTTAATAGAAGTTACTTTTTCATTTCATATAATGTTTTATGTAATGTTTAGTTTAGTTTTCTTTAGTTTAGTGTTAGGAGTAACACCTTTCTACATCTCTGTGCTATCTGTGACATTTTTGACACAAATATTCCACACCTACCAGAGCTTTTAGTCTGAAAGAAAAAGCTTTTTTGCTATTTCATGTCCAAACACAAAAAGTTATAATCATAACACCTGTAATAACCTTTTATGTTACAATGCTGAAATCTGCAATCCTGAATCACCAAAACCAGTAGACACTCTTTTGGAAGACAAACACAGAAGGTAAAAGTTTGCTGAAATTTGTTGTAATTTCTGATTAGTACCTGATAGAATGTGGATGAATGGGGCATTATGTGAAATGTATCAATGTATCAATCATTAAGTGAAATACAACAACTATACTCATAGAATCATAGAATGGTTAGGGTTGTAAAGGACCTTACGATGATCTGCCGTGGGCAGAGATGCCTCACACTGGACCATATTGACTCTGTCCACCCTGGCATTGCACACTGCCACAAATGGAGCATATGCCACTTCTTTGGGCAACCCATTCCAATGCCTCACCACCCTCATGGTGAAAAATTTTTACCATATATCCAACCTGAACTTTCCTTGTTCAAGTTTGAACCCATTACCCCTTGTCTTATTGCTACAGTCCCTGAGGAAGACACCCTCTCCAGCATCCTTGTAGGCCCCCTTCAGATATTGGAAGGTCTCCACACAGCCTTCTCTACTCCAGGCTGAACAGCCCCAGCTTTCTCAGCCTGTCTTCATGCAGGAGGTGCTTGAGCACCCTGATCATCCTCTTGGCCCTCCTCTGGACTTTCTGTAACAGCTCCATGTTATTCTTATGTTGAGGACACCAGAACTGCACACAATACTTCAAGTGAGGTCTCACGAGAGTAGAGGGGCAGGATCACCTCCTTCAACCTGCTGGTTGCATTTCTTTTGATGCAGACCAGTATATGGTTGGCTTTCTGATAAGTGATAATAAGTGACTGAGATGACCTAACCTTTGATTAATGAAAAGCAGAAACTCCCCACATGTCTGAGAGTTTACCCCCAGCAGAGTATGTCATAGACAGTGTACTTAACACTGTGTAATCCAAGTGAAAATTAAAGTAGATATTGTGTAGATGAGACAGCCCTGTTGGACCAAAGGAGCATTGTGACTAATGGTCCTACAGGCATGCACTATCCTGTTCATCCAAATCCACTGTCACACTGCTGTCCCTCAAAGGAAGCCTCTCTGTTTATTCCTGTTCAGTTGTAACTGAGGTCTGCTGCCTGCATGCGGAAATCCACGTGAATGGACTCACTATATAGTTTATGCAGATCTGCACAAAAGGTGTGCTGATCTGCATAATCTATATAAACTGTAAATGTCCTGTAAGAATCTTTTCACAAAAAGCCCTATGTATTCTTCAGGTAAGGGGATCAGGTTTTCCTAACTTTAGCTGTTGAGAAGGTAGCCATTCTGCATAAGCAGGTCACCTGTGGGCTACAGTCTGCTATATATTCTCTCAAAACTTACCACCAGATCTAGGCACTTCAGGCAACAAGTTGCAGGATGGGAGAGGTGTCACAGCAGATAACCTGCAAAAATGGGGCATGTCACCAGACCCAAGCTACATGCTGTTGAGCACAGAGCCTTACATCTTGCCTTTCATGGTCATGCATGCCTCTTTTGCACTATTGCAGCCAGTGTATCAAGTGGAGCTAATTAGTAGATTGAGCCTGTGTGTGAATGCAGAATCATAGAGGAAGTTAGGTTTGAGAGCAATGTGTCGCTACAATTGCAAAGACACAGAGACTGTGGAGGGTGTGGTGGATGTTGGAGGCCAGGAGGTGCAGGGTCACAAGTTCCTGGGTATAAAAGCCTATGAGACTGGAGGTTCTCTGAAACCTCAAAATCTCTTATAGATGTCCAATAATCTAGATCTCACCATCTGAGAGATGCAAGTTATTTGTCTGAGAACAAGGCAGAAATGGGAAAGTATAGGAAAAAGATCAGGGATTGATTGTGGGATCTTCCTTTGAAGCAATGTAGAGAAGGAATTAGAGAGAGTAAGTGATTAAAGGCTTGGGTTTCCAGTTTGAATCCAGGTACTGCTTGGGGCAAGGCTACATACTTGATTATAAAAAAAAAAAAAAGAATTTATTTCTTTAACTTTTTTTCCAGTTATTTTGAATCATATTCCTTGCTATCAATTTCAATACTACATAAAATTGCAATAGTAAAGTTAGCGAGCATAATTTTGAAAAAAAAAAAGCCACAAAAAAAAGCTCCAAATTAGACTTTTTTGGTAACGAGTATAGTTGCAAGAAAGCCAGTCCCGATGGTGCAACTTGTGCTCCAGCCAGAACCTCTGATTAACTTTGGTTCAGTGGTAAACTGAAGCTTCCAACCTTGTGCTGATAAGCAAGGTCTTATTCAGTGCACACCTGTGGTATCCGAATATTTACTTAGGTACATGTAAAGGAAAACTCTCAGAATGCAATCAGCTGCTCCATTTATCTTTCCAAACTCCACTTAACCTCTGCTTGCCATGTCTCTGATGATGTGATGTTACTGTACATGGAAACTTTACTTATTTGATAAGACCTCTTATCAAAGCACTTTTCATAGAAATAAACAGAAAATCACTGATAACCTTATTCTTAACTCAAGGCTGTCATGGACAGTAGATCCTAAAATGTATTAATATAGCGCAAAAAAGCAGTATCTTTTTTCAAAACATGCTGCTGGCATAGGAAAGTTTTCATTCATTTGTGGTGGTATAGAATCATGCAAGTATTTTGTAATATATATTTTATTTGAATTAAATAAATATGACCTAGTTTTTATTGTTTGAAAAAAAGGGAGGAGGTTGAAACTATATGATCTTAAGGTCATTTCCAACCCTAACTGTTCCATGATTCTATGATTTTGTGGTTTGTTTTGTATTGACAGTCCTGGACTGTTAGAGGAAAATTTATCTCAAGCATTCTGTTTGTCCAAAAATATGTGATTTTGGTAAGGGAGAATTTTAAGTTCAAGAACAATGGATTTAATATAGGTAAAAAGGAATACATATGTTTTATAAACCGAGTATACTGAAGACCTTGAACATCAGACCTTGCTCCAGTACATGCCTAATATATCATGGATCAGCTTCAAAGAGTGATAACTCCACCACAAAGCAACACATAGTTCAAATCACTGAGAGAACAGGGTCAGACTTCTTCTTTGAACCAGGTAGAAAAGGACTGAAATACTGGATTCTCACCAGATTTGACCTGGCTTCTGAGTTGCAAGCAAGAATTCCATCTTCACTGCCTGCGTGTCCCCAGAGGAATTTGAGATGATTTGAAGCTGTAGAAAAAGATCATCCATGTTTATGAATACTTTACACAAGCTTTATTCAAAATAACAAAAAACCCAGCTTTCCCTTGTTAGAAAGCTGTGGAGATGCATCATTATGAAGTAGGAACTAAAAGCAGAGTAGAGAGACCGAAAAGGCATAAGGATCTTTAATTCTCTTTAAAATTTTTGTTTTATTTCTCTTGCAAAGTTATTTTATGGGATTGTTCATGCAATCTATATTTTCATGAGTTAAATCAGTAACCACGTAAGAGTTAATGCTCGTTTTTCAAAATAAAAAAATATTAAAACCTCATTTTTAATACAGAAAATAGCAGGTTTGAAGTCAAACATGTTTCATGGTGTGTTTCTGTGCAAGTTTCTTGATTGGACAGGAAACTGAACATGAACATGAAACAGAATTATGTGTTTAGTGCGCAACATAATCCCATTCGTAGTTTATGATTCATTGCATTTGAACTTTGGTTTGATTCCACTGTAATTCTGTGTGTGTTGTGTATAATATGCAAAGAGTAGGGCTTGACTCATTTTTTGTTATCTTAGAGTTACATATCTAGGCTCAGAATCACCTTACCTAGTTTTAGGTTCTACAGAAGGTAAATGTCCGGTCTAATAAAATTCTTCAGATCTTTTCCACTTCTAGTTAGTAAATCACATGTGATCAACTGGAAAAAATTCAACTTGCATATTTCTTAGTAGGATGAATCCTGTTCTCTTGGTGGCTAGCTTTGTTCAGTTGACTGAAGATAGAGTAGTGATATACTGTTTATGGATGCCGTAGTAGCATGAAAATTTTTCATATATGCTATGAAAAGCAATACCAAAATTCCTGGATAACAGACCTAGCAGGGTGTCTTTCATTCTTATTTGTAAGGAGCTTAATAATGCCTGTCATGGACTCACTGTGTTTCTGCTTTTGCCTTTGCTTCCCCGCATCTCACCTTTATGATCCTTTATAGTGCTATGTGAACGATCTCCACACTCTGGCAAAAGTTATGGGGAAGCAGTGGCAGCGAACTTCTCTCTAGGATCACTGTGCAGAGGTGTTGGTTTCTCTTAATTAGAGAAGGAAACTACCTGGCTCTTTTACACCAGATGAATGGTTTTTACAGAGCTAAATTTTGAAAAGCTAATTCCCATATAGAAAGTGCACAATAAAGACAAGAATTACCAAAAACTCTGTACTGAAGAGATGAAGTTGTAAATCTTGGACCTACTGTGAGCTTCCTGTGTAACCTAGAAATGTTAATTTGAGAGCAGACTGCGGACCTGTTTTCCATTTGCTTTGCTTTTGCTTCTGTGATGAAAAGGAGCCAGGAGAAAAGAAGCCAGGGCTTTCTGCATTGCAGGAGAAATCCCTGGCCAGCCTGGTGATGTGTTATTTGTAGATTCTTTCAGTACAGCTGCTCCTCCTGTAAACCAGCATACATACCTATGGTGCTTTTCATATTTGGTAAACAATAATTGTTCCAGTTTCAGTAAGCATGGAAATAGTAAATATCCGGGCAAATGTGTGATTTTATCATTCTTTTTTTAATAATACACATCAACGTCTTTTGACTCCTATGCTGAAATCAGCCAATGCATAAATGACAGATTATAAATTAGTATTGTTCTTCTTTAGGTTTACCAGGGGAAAATGAATATTCAAGAGTGTCAGCCAGCAATACAGCAGGCTCATCAATTCAAAGACACAGGGAGAGCCACACTAGTCAGGTAAATATTTCATTGATGGTCTACTTGAATCAGTTAAAAAAAAAAATATGGTAGCTGCATGTTGAAATATGTGTGTTGGCACTGAAAAATGCAGGTTTCTTTTACAGGTTTGTATCGAGCTAAGGACAGTAGTGAATTTACTCAACTTTCTGCTGAGACGATAATCATCCTGAAAGGTCCTATAGTATAGTTCAAATCTTATAAAACTTGCTGGTTGTGAAGATGCTATTTTCAGGCAGGAAATATGTCTCTTCACCATAAGAAGACCAAAGTGTTATCTCTTTCAAGATACTCATTCATACCAGAAAAGGTTACATGATAGCAAACATCATAGAATAAATATATCATCCTTTTGTATACAAAAGTAGTGAAGACTTAGAGGTGTATTATCTCCACATCAGTATACTGGATGAGGATATAGGATTATGAAGATGACTGGAGGCAGTGTTTCCAGTTGTCTCTGTTACATTTTTTAATGATCAACCAAATACTTACTAGGCATGAAAGTGCCCAAAGAGCGCTGTCCAGTGAATGAAAAATCCAGGTCCCGGACATTGCTCCAGATTTCACACAGTGAGATAGTTTTGTCCTGGAGGACCTTACAACTCTGTTGCTAAAAATCTTGCAATGAGGATCATGTTTAAAATATTACATGAAGGGTTAAATGAACTGGGTATAGGGGAGCCATCATCTTCTCATCTTTGCAAATGGAAACTAGATCCTTATGTGAAATTAGTCTGCAAAAATTGAATGCTTTATTTTAGAGACAAGTCTTTAACCATTTACAAACTTGTAATTTTGATTTTTCCAAAACTGCTTGGCAAAAGCTGAACATAATTTCAATTCAGTACTTTGAAATGTCACTTTTCAGTAAATAGATATTTTGCCAAAGTGCTTCACAAATTTTTAAAATAGATTCCATGCCATGTACTCAAAATTACATGCAGGGACAACCTTTAAATGCAAGCTCAACAAGAATTGTGACAAGTTTAAAGAAGAAACATGCAGTTCTGTGATTTTTGATACAACTGCCTTAATGTATAAACATCTTCCAAAATGGTGTTGCCAAAAGAAAGAGAAAAAATCTTCCTCCCACAAAAAGAAAAAAAAATCTTAAAAGAAGTCTGTGCTCCCAAAGCTGAGAATTCTTAATATAAAAAGCATTCCTCTCCATTTCCAAGCATGGCATATATTTGAAAATGATTGGTTTTAATTACAGTTGACATTTCTTAGCATGCTGCTAGTGACTCTAACGGCGTACAACCCTGTTGTAAAAGGCTTTGCCAGGCTTCACTGCAGTAACCTTATCATTTCAAAGTAATTTTTACACAGATGTATGAAATAGGACAGATTGTTTCACAGATCTGTGAAGGTACTGATTGACTGCTTTTGAGAAAGAAATGTAGACTGAGTCCTTGAATTTCTTGCCATACACTGTCATTTCACCTAAAGGAAATTGGTTCATTAGCTTTCATGGACTTCCAATATTTATAGGTTTGTTTTTTTTTTTTTTTTACTATCTGTGTGCTAGTTCCTTATTGAAGTGACAGGAGTTAATTTCATTTTTGTCACAGGTTCTCAAGGCTCATATACATTCAACTGAAGTTTAGGCATTGTGATTTACGGTGCCATCATGTTGTCATATCAGGTCATAATTACCTGCATCACTTCCTGGTACTTCCTGCACACTGCAAACCTACACACTTCAGAGAGCAAAGTCTTCAGCTCAATATCTGTCAACATGGATCATAAAGATCAAACTTTTTACACTTTTGGAAGCAATTACCAAGTATCATCATGCAGATATGAACTCAGCAGCTTAACTGATCGCCACTGCTGAAAACAAAAAAAGAAAGGTTCACTATTGGCGATAAATGCTACATTTTTAGTGCAATAATTACTTAAAGGTCAATTTTTATCAGAATGAAAAGGAAAAAAAGTTAAAATACTAAAAAATTATTTCTCATTTGGAATTCTCATTTTATTCTCATTCTCACTTTATGGAATAAAATTCTACTTTCTCCTGCTAAAAAAAAAAAAGGCAAAGAGTATTAAAGTTCGATTTTTATCTCATCAGAAATAAAAGAAGTTACGTCAAAAGAAAAAGGTCCTGCATGTTAAAAGAACAACTGATTTTTTTTTTTTAAACTGATACCTTTTCTTTTATATTGTTCTTTGTCTGTATATTTGTAGATTCCGAAGTGATTATAATCTATAGGTTGCAAATAAGTACCACATAAAACCATAAAAAACCTAACAAACATCTGATGTAAAACTAGCAAGATTTTCATCCTCAATGAAGATGAAAACCAAGTCATGAATTCGGGGGTCAAACCACTTATCAAGAAGTTTAATGAGCTTTAGTTTCTTTGGACAGTAGATCTTTAAGAATGTTTTGTTAGCAAAGAGATACACATATTTTCACCAGCCCAGCACACCAGCCTACACATATTTTGTGCTTTCCTTGTAAACCAAAACATTCTAGTCAAGGAAATCCTCAAAATGTAAACTAAGAATGTATGCTAAAGTGGTACTGCAAGAAACAATATCCTAATCAACCCTTACAAAAAAAAAATGCTTTGCCCTTAGCAAATCAGCTCACATGTAACAGCTGAATGGACTGCATCTAGCTCAGCTTCTACAAGAAAACTTTTGGTAGCTGTGCTACACCTGTTGCTCCATGAACAGCAGAAAACTAGGAAGCTTAGTTTTCAAAACTTATTTTAAAATTACTGATTTAAAATTATTTAAATGCTTATTGTTTCAAATTGCTCCAAGGATTTTTTTAAACAGTTAGGGACTTCCAAATATGCCCTTGTTTGTAGTCTTGTATTCTTATCCCATCATTTCCTTCCAGAGACAGAGAAACCATCAAAATAGAAGTGATGTTTCTTCTGGGCAATTCTGTCATAATCATAGAATCATAGAATCATAGAACAGTTAGGGTTGGAAAGGACCTTAAGATCATCTACTTCCAACCCCCCTGCCATGTGCAGGGACGCCTCACACTAAACCATGTCACACAAGGCTATGTCCAACCCGGCCTTGAACACCACCAGCGATGGAGCATTCACAACTTCCCTGGGCAAC